>JAOTRH010469469.1:0-27170 GCA_034768845.1 Heliamphora exappendiculata | reverse complement strand
ACTTTAACTGGTAATTTTATTTTACCTGAGTTAAACCATTAATTTAATTGAATAAATAAATTAAAATCGTCATTATAGAATCAATCACCAATTAATATCTTGAGTTCTCACACACGTTAATAGCGTACAACGAATCATTTTCATTAATTTAATTATGTCAAAAATAATTACTCAAAATAAAAATGTGCCGGGTCACTACACCATCTCTAGAGAAGGATAACTTTATTAATAATAATAACGTTGATGAAGAATTTTCCAATAGTGACGACGATATGAATGAACACGATTTACACATTGACGAGGATAGTCACAGCGATTAGAAAGGTAAGTACGTCGATAGATTTTTATTTTGTCCGTTTACTTGTCAGATCTTTTTATTAATAATTCTTATCATGTTACAATTTTTTTTCAATATATTTATTATCATGTGTCACTTAATATGCACGAGTTTAGTGACAGATGACAGGGTCAGGTCGACTCAATGCTCGAAAAGGAAGTACAACCGAATCTCGATCACAAACTAATCATTCAACAAAATCTTCAAATCCGTTTCCTGCAAGCACATCAATTGTGGGTGAAAATAGCAATCAAAGACCACCAACGCCTGATGGACAACTTATCAGTAGTACAGCTAGTGAGCTATTTATTACTTATAGCTTGTAAAATTAACAAAGTTCTTTTGGATTCATTGTTATCTTTTATTTCATATGAATTTGAATTATTTGATAGAAAAGTTGAATATTTAAGATATTACTATCATGATAAAAGGTTAATATACTTTGTGCAGGTTCATCCACAAATGAGAGAGCACGAGGAATAACTCGAGGTATTGCCCATGGAAAGAAGTTAAAACCTGGGGAAAATTTTGGTGTGATTATTCCTTCAGATCTTTTACGAGCAGTGGGCGATGATGCTCAAGCATTGATTACAGAGGCAGGAATTATTGTTCGTAAGTATGCTCCATTGCAGGTTGAAAGTTGGGAAAAAATTGAACAGTATGAGAAATAGAAGTTATGGTGTTGGTTGCAAGTGAGTTTTATTAAGAATTATTTCGTAATTATCTTTTTTTCTTTTTTAGCGTGTAATAACCTAAGATGATTTGTGCTTTATTGTGTGATATTAACTCTTAGAAAAAATTTCAACTTGAGAGTGTTGAATACGTTCGAAAAGCTATATTTGCACAACTTAATCGTATGTATAGGCAGTGGCGTCATAGGCTTTACAAAAAACATTTCTTCCCCCACGGAACTGTTGCAACTGCATTGCGGAAGCTTCCTCCTGATGTAAGACAGGAAGATTGAGAATATCTTTGTGGGTACTTTTCTTCGGAGAGGTTTAAGGTTTGTGAAAAATATATTCAAATCAACACTATTTACTTTGTTAATATTAAACATAACCTTTATAACTTTCTTGTTTCTATTTGTGATTGAAGATATATCAAGTTTTTTTTTCTTGAGCGCAGAAAAACAGCATGAAAAGTAAATAAAATTGAATTATTCTAGTGGTTTCCCATTCTACAGGGACAAAGTCATATTCGAGGATTATTTATAATAATGTAAGATAAATTTTATTCTTTCTACAGTTCTATTTGTCCAGAGAAATTTTTTTTTTGTTTTACAATTTGTCATATACACATGCAAACTTATATTGATGTTATTCGAGTCAGGTTACTGGAAAAAAAAAGGATCAAGTTGAGTTATGGCGCGAAACGCACTTTAACATAAAAAGGGGTTGCTGGGTTGATCAACAATCAAAAGAAATTTATGTAAGTTTGATTATTTATGTTATATTTTTATTTCTATGGCCATGTATATTATGCTCCTATGACAATTTTGGAATTCTCCTCTTGTTGATGGTTAGCCGCTATCTTTTGATTATTCATAAGAACATAATATATCTGTTGATGGAATATCTAACTGGGCAAACTTATTTTTTGATTATTCATAAGAACAAAAGAAAGATATATCTGTTGATGGAATTCTCCTCTTGTTGATTATTCATCTCCAACTGGGCAGAGCCACTATCTTTTACTTGTCTTGTTTTTGTTTTCTTGCTTTTGTTGATGGTTATCCTCTTGTCAACTTTGGAACATTTTGCCCTTTTTATAGAAGTTTGTTGCTTCTTTGTAAGAGAGCTCCCTCTCTTTAGTTACTTTTCTTTCCTTTTTAATAATAATATTCTCTTTTGCCAACAAAAAAAATATTACAATAAATAATTTATTAACCTCAGTAAATAACTTTATATATGGATTATATATTGATTTCTCTATAATGACAGGATCAAATGTTGGAGTTTCGTGCCAAGTCCCAACAAGAGGGAAAAACTCCTATGACTGACGAGCAAATTTGTATAGAAGTTCTAGGAAAAAAGTCAGGTTATGTACATGGTTTAGGGCCTGGTCCTAAACCTCCATTATGCTCGTCTGGGAGAATTTCAAATGTAGAGCTTGAAGAGACAAGAAGGAGAGCTGAAGAGGCGACAAAGAGAGCTGAAGAGGCTGAGAAACAAACTGAGAAGTTAATTGAGGAGATGGAGATCCTAAAAGCTAAGCAGTTGGAGATGAATTCTAAACAAGTGGAGATGGAAGCTTTAGTAAAAATCATTATGGATCGAATGCATTCTTCAAGAACTAGTTTTTACATTTCTGACGGTAATTAATTAAGTTAAAGTTTTTCTTTATTTAAGTTCTTATTGTTGAAATACATTAATTTTTTTATTGATTTACTCGCCTTGAGATAGTGAAATGCATTAGGTTGTTAACTCTTTTTTTTATTATTTCCTTGATTTGGTGATATTATAAAGGTTTTATGAATTAAATTTTATGTGTTTTTACTCTAATATTTAGTCTTACTAATTTAAGCTCTTTTCATTTGGTATTTATGCAGATTAGTAGAAGTTTTCGTGGTTCCACAAGTATCTTCAAATAATATTTGGCTCATCGGCTTTATGTCTCATGAAGAACTTATTTCGTAGTTTTTGTTTAAATTGATGTATGAACAATGGTTTGAATATTATTAGCGAAATTGTTTTTTGCCGAATTATTAGTTTTATTGGATGATGTTTCAAAATCTTTGCAATTAATTAATGTTGAATTGTTTGCTATATTTTTTTTGTTGTGATTGAATGAAATCTTTTTAGTAAAATTTAATATATTCTCCAAATAGGTTTTATGAAGTAACAAATAAATGTAATAAATAAGATATTAATTATGTTTGGTTTTTGTGACAACAAAAGGTTGTCATAGGTTATTTTTTAGTAATAAGACATTAGTAACAAAAAATAAGTTGTCACTATTACTATCATATAATAGTGGCAAAAAAATTTGTCACAAAATTACTCACTTGGCATAAATTTTAATGACAACAAAATATTGTCACTAATTACACGAAACATTAGTGTCAACATAAATTGTCACAAAAGGTAGTTTACCAATATAGATATTAGTGACGAGAATTATTGCCACTAAAATTGTAGCGATTTAGTGACAATAATATATTGTCACAAAATAATTTTTTTTAAATTCTAAAACTTCATTATTAGTGACAAACTTGATATATAGTGACAAAAGTTGTCTCTATTTACCTACGAACTTTCTTTCTTGTCACAAAAAACATGACTTTACCGACAAAAATCAATGTGTCACTAATGTCTCGGCCTTTTGTGACGAGATTGCAATGTCGTCACTATTACTTTTAGCTACGGACTTTAAGTGACGACTTTGTGACAATTATTTTGTTGTCACTAAATAGTTTTAGTGACAAAATATGAACATTTTGTTACGATTTTTTGTGTCACTGTTTCGTGAATTTCTTGTAGTGCCTGTCAGGCTCGGTAGGAGCTAGAATAGGCGAATTTTGCAGATACTATCGTACGGCATCAAAGGTGTCTTGGCATTTTTTATCCCATTCGAACTTGACTCCTTTCTTCAGCAGACAGAAGAGCGGCTCACAGGTAGTTGTCAGTTTCACAATGAATCGACTGATAAACTGTATTTTACCCAGAAAGCCTCTGACTTCTCGTTCAGTTCTTGGAGGAGGCATTTCTAAGATTGCCTTGATCTTTGAAGGATCTATTTCAATACCCCATTGAGTGATCATAAATCCAAACATCTTTCCGGTAGTAACCCCGAAGGCGCATTTCTGTGGGTTGAGTCGCATCTTGTACTTTCGAATTCTCTTGAAAAATTTTCACAATGCTACAATGTGGCCATCCCGATCCTTAGACTTGATTATCATATCATCCACATACACTTCGACCTCCTTATATATTATGTTATGCAACAAGGTAATGGCAGCCCTCTAATAGGTTGCCCCTGCATTCTTCAAACCAAATGGCATTACACGATAACAATAGGTGCCCCATGGTGTAGTGAAGGTCGTCTTTTCTCTGTCGTCGGGATCCATCAGAATCTGATTGTACCGAGAGAAACCATTCATGAATGACAATAGGGCATACCCTGCTGTACTGTCTACCAAGACGTCAATGTGTGGCAGCGAAAAATCGTCTTTTGGGCTAGCCTTGTTGACATCCTAAAAATCCACGCAGACTCGAATACAGCCGTCCTTCTTTAAAACTAGCACGATGTTGGCTACCCACTTCGGATACTCAATTACCATCAGGAATCCGGCATTGATCTGTTTGGCAACTTCTTCTTTGATCTTCAAAATCCATTCTGGCCAGATTTGTCTTAATTTTTGTTTGACCAGTTTAGCATCGGGGTATGGAGAGATATGGTGTTGGACAATATCAGGATCAATTCCAGGCATATCCTCGTAAAACTATGCAAACACATCTTTAAATTCTTTTAATAAAATTATTAATTATTTTTGTTCAACTAAGGTTAAAGAAGAACCAGTTAAACATTTTACGGATTAGTTTCATTACCCAGATTTATTGACAAAGTTTCTTCAATTATTGGTCGGGCACGCATTTCTTATTTTCTTTTTATTAAAAGTTTTATTTCTTTGGGGATATCTTATCAAATTCAAAATTGTCAGAAAGTGTATGAAATAAATCAAACAAAGCAGAGTAACCGAAAATTTCGTTCATTTTATTAAAAACAGAGAGAATTACAAACTTGTTAGTAAAAGCAGAGAAAGGAGCACCAACAGATGTGTCCTCGACTACAGACTCCGACTTAAATTTAGACCCAAGATAGATAGCCTGCGGATTATAAGACTCGATGGTCCAATTCTTCACTTCTTTTGCAGCCGTGTCGACGATGAGCTTAGTGCAGTCTGCTGGTGCGCTGAAACCCATCATAAAACAGTCTTGATCAGTCACCTACAACTGAGCCATCTTTTCATTAAACAGCACTCCCATATTGGTACCACCAAGCTTGTCGGCCCAATCTTCCTCTTGGGCCTTCTTTTCTTCCTTTTCTCCTTCCATTGTCTCTTCCTCTTCCGTGTTAGACAACTGATGGCTGAAAAAGATCTCCAACCCTGGCAGCTTTTGATTGGTTTCTTCGTCGATCCACGGCTCTAGAAAGCCACAATACGGGAAATCTTTCCCTTCCTTGACGAAGTACCTGTTGAGTGTTTCGGTATAATTGACCTTTCGTCCCTTCTTAGGCCCTTCCAAATCTCCTTCCGTTGGCTCATACCCAAGACCAAAACGATGCGAAGTCGGCAATACCTGAATGGGTTCTAGGATTCCCTGTTACTTGCGTCCTAATCCTATATTAGGAAAAAATGACATTTTTCTCATCATTGTTATTGCCCTCGGGTTGATATAACTTTTTTCTTCATTTATCAGTATCTGAACAGCATGTGCTTCATCAAATCAAAAACCACTGAGCAACAGATCATCTTCACTATGCTGTACTTCCAACAGAGTTGTGCCCTCTCCTCATCTCAGGAGATGAACGCTGTCTTTTTCGTGAATAGTCAAAATTGCCCAATTTCTTATTAGTTTCAATTTCTGATAGAGAGTAGATGGTACGGCTTGAACATTTGGGTCATGCAACCAAGGTCTATCCAACAAAAAGTTGAATCACGTCGGTACATCTAGTACATGGAACTCGACTGATGTTTCCAAGGGCCCTACTGATATTGCAAATGACACCAGTCCCAGTACGTCCCTCATTGTGTTGTCATAAACCCGAACCCCTTGATTGCTTGGTATGAATTGCTCCGTCTTTAGTCCTAAACAGAGTACAATTATGAGCGGACATATATTTAATGCAGACCCGTTATCGATAAGAGTCACAGGGACCCATTTATCAAGGTACTTAAAGGTTATGTGTAGCGGCTTGTTATGATTTCTTCCCTCTGCTGGCAGATCTTTGTCGAAAAAAGAAATGACCTTTGGTTCAGCCCTCGGCAGAATGAGTCCAATCAGTTGCTCTGGGGTTGCCTCTATTCAAACGTTGGCCTTATTCAAAACTTTTAGTACAGCTTGTCTGTGTTTGTGCGAGGCCATCAGTAGCCCCCAAATGCTGATGTTAGCTTGTGTCTTCCTAAACTGTTTCAACACTGCATCATCTTCTTCTTCTTGTTCTTTCTCCTTTTCTTTCCCACTTGGTTGCCCCTTTTCTAACTGGGCTAGCTTGAAATGTCGCCCACTTTTGGTCAGATGTTCTATCTCTTCCTCAGGATCCCATAATCTTGTTATTTCATCACTAGTCTATCGTACTTCGTTCCCAAGCTGAGGGCTTTTAAACACCCACAAATCGCCCAAATCACCGATTGCCATTCTTCCTTTCCTCTCCTCATCATCTTCTATAGCCCATATATTGTCGACTTCCTCCCAGATGTCTTCCTCGATAAAATTCACCTGTTGTTCCCCAGCGATCCTGAAATCAGTCCACTCTACTCTATCTGATTTCAACACGATTCTTACCAGCCAGTAGTATTGCATTTCATCCACATATACTTCTTCCTCAAAAAGTTGGAGAAGGGTAATGCCGTTGAGCACGTGACCAAACCCGTATGGTTGGGCTGGGTAATCCAAAGGCCAATCATCCTCTTCGTTGCACTCCTCTTCTTCCAGTTGAATAACTGGAAATGATGTCTGATACCACTCCCAAGAACCATCATTCCATTCTTCCATCCTGTCTCAACTACCTCTAACCGCGATAAATGAGCATACTGTTTGATCCTCGGTTACTAAAACACAAAGGCGTGGTAAGTATGCTGAACAGATGTGCTGACACGGGTCCTCTGATTCCCCAGAGACATGTAATTTACCCCAGCTTGCCTGGCATGATTCGGCAAGGGGTTAGTCGTTACGTTCGATTTTGGAATAGTGGATGGTGGCGAGATCACTTTGTTCTCAATGAGATTCTGGATTTCATGACGCAACCTCATACATTTATCAGTTAAATGCTCATGACTTTAGTGGAAGGCGTAGTATTGAGAAGCATTAAACCTCGATAGTAGGGGATCGGGAATAGGCATGGGGTCCAATGGCTTGATAAGCCCATTTTTGACGAGTTGACTTAGGGCAGTAGATAATGAAATGTTGAGGGGAGTCAACACCCCCCTTGACCTTTGTTGCTGTTGACTGTTATCTGACTATTGGGAATTATTGGACTGCTGGGCAGAAGAAGATGGATTCAGCAAGTTTACCTCGTTTGAGCGGAACACAAGATTGGTAGTAGCAGATTGGTTTTGGTTACTTGTGGGGAAAGTTCTTTTGGGCTTCTAGCTTGGTTCGACTTTCTCAATATCCCCAGATTGTATGGCTCCTTCTATTTGAACTCCAGCATCAAACAACTACTTGAAGGTAGACAATGGCTGCGTGGTAAGGTACCGTTTGAGTGGAGACTGCAGATTCTTTACTACTATCCTCACATGCTCTTTCTCAAAGGGCCGATTTGTCATCTTGGTAGCCTTACCTCTCTAGCGGGTCAGGAAATCAACAAAAGATTCTCTGTTCTCCTGTCGGGTCATTTTGAGCTCTCGAGTAGTTACGTCCAGTTGGACATTCTAACTATACTAGCCGATAAAAGCTGTTGCTATATCTTCCCAAGTTCTGGTTTTGGCTACATCAAGGGAAAGGAACCATTTCTAGGATACCCTAGAAAGAGATCGGTGAAAGAGCTGAGCTTTCAACTGGTTATCAATCTCCATTGGCGACAGGGTACCAACATATATTCGGGGATAAATTCTGGGATCTTCGGTTCTGTCAAATTTTTCTATGTCCGGTATTTTAAACTTTTTCGGCAGTTTAGCATCTGGGAACAAACATAGTCCTCCCACATCTAACATGTATTCCTCGATCCCTTTGGCCTTTCTAAGGACCTTTTGCATTCGGTCGATCTTCTCAATTAGTGTAGATTCTTTAGACTGGGCATTATTTTCTTCCTCAACTATCACCTGACGAGGATTTTGTGGTGGTGGTGGAACAACTTACGGTCCATCGAGGACTTGATTGTCATCCCAAAAGTTTTCAGCATTCTCATTCGTGTCATCTGGTTGTCCATTCACAACCGGGATACGGGCCTGAATTGCCCAGATCTGTGCCTGACATTACACTTGAGCCTGGGTCTGTTGCTCTACAGCTCTCTGTATATCAGTAATTGCCCTCATTAGGGCTGCCGAATTCAACTCATTTTTTGCCATTTCAACTGACTCAGTTGGCTGTTTAGATACCCTACAAAGTCTGTCCGATCCTGACCTCACCCAAACATGTATTGACTGTACTTTTCTTGACCCAATGGTAAACTCACAAAGAACACCTAAATTGCTGAAAGCAGAACAACCGGTATCAAACACTTTTTGAACAAACATTTTGACGACAGATAGCACAATTCTCATATATATCAAATCATAAGTAGATGACCACGGAAGCTATAACAATGCCCCTGCTGAGCTCATATTGCAAGCGTAAAAAAAACATGATGGCTCAAAAGAGGATCAACTAAATTCTAGGGGAAAGGTTACGTTGACTAGATTGGTTCAACCTAAAAATTCTAAGAAAAAACGAACAGCATAACGGTAAGGACACCAAGCTAGGCTGACCGGATTGGTTCGGCCCAAAAAATTCTAAGAACAAACAGGCATCATAACGGTAAAGAACTAACTCTCACGGGTATGACAAGGGTTTGAAAGAAACGAGCCTATGTCGAGGGTTTAGAAGAAACAAGCCTATATCAAGGGGAGAAAACTAATGACCCGGGAAGAATCCGAAGGAGAGAGAAACTACCATAGAGGCTTTAAAATGAAACACGGGCGGGACCCCGAGAAGAAAACTACTGCATAAGAACCAAACATGGTGAAAGACAAAGTCCGGGTAAAAACCCGAAGGAAAAGCTAACCTAATCAAAGGATAATAGAAAACCCGAACTGAACTTGGGAAAGGAACTAGCTTAAGCTCAAATAAAACAATCCTAAAAATACGCAAACAAAACATACAATAAAAAAACATATAATCCTGCCAAGTTTAGTAGCACCTAATAGGGGGTACTAAGTTCACTATATGCAAAAGACCGATTTTAGTCAATTGAACAAGTACCTTCTGAATGGAGCCGGGTATATACCTCCCATGCATAACATGGTCAAACAATACACCCGGACTCTTTTATTGCACCTATGATAGCATACAATCAGTAAAGGTTATCTGCCTTCCCAACAATCCCGAAAACGGATGTACGTTCAGGGCGTCAGGTCGACCAAGCAAGAGGGGTTTGAAAAATAATGCATATGCATGTGAAAATGCAAATGAGAACTTTTTTATTAAGAACCAATAATGTTTTCAAGTCTAGTCCTCTTATTTGGTTTTAGAAACCAGTCCCCAACAGAGTCACCAGAAAATACTGTGGCGTTGGGATTTAGGGATTTTGAAAAATTGTCAAAATAAGAGAATTTAAAAATGTTTGAAAAATATTTTTAACACCTTGAAAACCAATCTTTGAAAATCCCTTTTTATTGAAAATAGTGTCGCCACTTAGTTTTAGAAAAAAACTAAGAAAAATAAAAATGGCTACTGATCTTTAAAATGTTTAACCAGAGAAAGAGGGTTCGAGGGCTAGGGTACGGATCGGGAAAGGTGTTACGCACCCCGTTTGTCCAACCATAAGGTTGGCCTCTACTAATTGACATTGGTTCTTTAATAGAATTTCTCAAATGCATGCAAACAAAAAAAATAAAAGTAAAGAGAGAACATCCAAAATCAAATATGAAAAATACATAACGCATGTACATAGCACTCCAAATAAGACAAGTTTTAACGAAAAAGTCCTAGATCTTACGGCATGTAATTTCTAATTAAAGAATATATGGAACACTCTCACATGCGATTTCACAAAGATAATCTAAACTAGCATTGCTTGAATAAAATAGCAAAAATATGCAAATTGTTGTTAAAAATTACCTAAACGTGATTTATTACAAAAGATAAACTAAACTATTCTAAACATGCATTTAAATAATATAATCAAAACATGCATTTCACAAATATTCAATTAGAAAGAGCAATATGAACATGATAAGTACTTAAAATGAAATATGTACAAGAATTCTATGTTTTTTTTTAAAGAAAGAAAGTCTATTAATAAAGAAAACAAAAGTAAATGTGTTTTAACAAAAGATAGTTTGAAAAGAAAAAAAAATGAAGAAGAAGTTTATAAAAGAAAAAGATGCCGAATGAAAAGGTTGAAAATTGCTACTAAAAAAGAACCTAACTATTTATATTTTATGCTTTAAAAGAGATTAAAAAAAATAAAAGAAATTAGAGAAAATTATACTATCATTTAAAAGTGCAAATTAATTTGAAAGTCTTTTGTGATTTTTTGAATTTACCAAGAATAAAAAAAATACTATGAAAGGAAAATAAAGCTAATAAAAGAAAGCAAAAAAGCATTGTAAGGAAAGGAAATGAATGCTAAAAAATGAACATTATAAACTAATGATAAAAAGAAAGAAAATAAAGAAAAATACTAGTAATAAAAAGAAAAAAATAAAATAAAACTACTAAAAGAATATTAAACTAATGTTTAAAAGAAAATGACATTAATATTACAATAAAAGAATAAAAATAAAAATAAATGCTAATAAAGAAACTTAAACTAATGCTAAGAAGAAGAGAAATTAAATACAAATACTTAACTCAAATGTGAAATGTAGTATTAATTACTACATTCATATAAATGTAAATGTATTATTATAACAATTAACAATATCAATTAGTTATAATTGCCAAAACATATTAGCACTATTTAATGAATTAAAGAAGAAAATAACATATGTGTTAAGTGTGAGAAAGTTAATAACTAAATAATGAACAAATTACATAAGGCAATTTAGACAGTAAACAAGGTGAATTACGTAAACAAAAGAAACATGCGAATTGAAATTAAAAGTTAACCTGATCACTCCAAAAGAGATAATGGAGTTAGAACGATCGGGGGTTCAAACGGGGTACTTAAATTGTCGGAGAATCCTCAAGTTGAAAATGTACTTCAATGGGCCAATCCTCAGTTAGTGATCCAAGCAGGGCTTCAATGTAGGTGTTGGAGATTCGGGACTTGGTATCACGGTAAGGTTTCGGCGTTGGGGCTCAAAATTGCTCGGCGTCTCGGCAGAGCTTCACTCTCAAAACCTCTCACTCAAATTCTGTCTTTAAAAACGTACCGGAGGTACAGTATTTATAGAGTTCTTCAGCCAATGAGATGCTGCCACGTTTTAGGGACATGTCAGGCCATTTGGAGTTGGTGGTCACCATAATGCAAGTTGGCGGTCGCCATATTTTTGAAAGGTTCCACAAAGTTCTATGGCAGTCGCTATGATGAAAGCTGGCGGTTGCCATGATGAAAGGTGGCGGTCGCCATGTTTTGACTAGGGTTTCCACAAAGTTCTATGGCGGTCGCCACAATAAACATGGCGGTCAACTTACTTGGGCAGCTAGTTTCGATGGTTTGTCAAAAATTTCATTGGTTTGAAGCTTCTGGGTTCAGATACCGAGCTTGGACCACTTCTCGATGATCGAATTGAGGTACTATTTCTGTTGTTTACATCATCGGATTCACCTAAGATTAGGCGGGGTCAAATTGGGGTGTCTACAATAGGTTCATGCTAAACAAACCCCACATACCGAGGAGAATCGACAAGAATGGCGCGTCAATCTGGATAACCTACTTAGATTCTCTACTAGAAATCACGTCAGTTAAACGCGTTTCTAACTTGTCTCCTAAGTTTTTTAATCTAAACGCCCAAAGGCAAGACTAATCAATCCTATTGTTCAAATCCCACGCTCACATATACACAACATTCTCATGCTTAACATGCTAGTACTATCAAAACATCTAAACACATGCAGCCAAGCATACGCAATCAACCTCACACGGCGATGCACCCTCTTCGCACGACTCTTAGCTATTCGAACTCAGAGCTCTAATATCATTCTGTCACGCCCCAAGCTCTAGGTCACGTGAAACACCCATAAACAACCATATACCACACCCAACCTGATGTTTACTCACAAATTAAAGCATACATGCATTTAATATATCCACAAAAAAGGCTTATAGAACATAGTTCCAACACCGATACATGTTAACATACATGATTTAAAAGAACAAAAAGGAAGACTATAAATCTTTCGCCTCTCTAGCATCCCCGAATCAACCTGCGTGATCGGTACCTGAAAAATATTTCAAATCCCACATCACGAGCCAAAGCTTAGCAGAAACTTGACAAACATGAAATACAAGCTAAATATGCTCGAAAAGCAAGGTGCAGTTGTCGACTCACACGAGCCATAAAAATGGGTTTTAAAAATTGATTTGAATCCGAACTCATACAAGCTCCAGAAGAAGACCTTTTAAAAACAAATTGGATAACCGCTCACAACAGCCCCAAGAAAATAGGTTTTTTTTTTTAATATCTTAACTCATACGAGTCTTAGATGAAAATAGTTGAAAAATGGTTTTATAAGAGAACTCTCAAGAGCCTAAAAGAAAACAGTTTTAAAAATGATTTTGTATCACGACTCATCAGAGCCTAGAAAATAATTTGATATATATATAGTACAATTCCTCACCAGCAAAGATCGACTCCTACGAGTCAAGACTCCCACGAGCCCCTATATGCAACACAGATACATACAAACCGACTCTCGCAAGCCTTAACAACATATATAACCCATGCCACAAAGCATCACATGTAATCCATGTATCTTCTCGGACTTTTACCGAAGGACCCAATTCCGCCCCTCATATGCCTTGTTGGCCAGAGCCAACAAATATCTTTACGAACGTTCACCGTAGGACCAAAATTTGCCCCACATGTGCATCTTTACGGACTTTCACCAAGGGGCCAAAATTCACCCCACATTTGCTATTTTAAAACTAGAGTTTTAATCGGCGCAACACATGCACATACAAAATTAGAGCTTAGATACACCATGACTGCATAAGATCACATATGACCACATACCCGTCCTATAACATGCAAGAATAATACTAACCATAGTTCTATAAGCACAAACAGCATGTATAACCACGACGTTCCACATAACGACGCCACACAACCAGTCACGACATCACATGCCCTACACCCGCCATCCGCTCACCCGAATGACCCGTCCACCCACTGGGCCAACCAACGAAACAAAAACTAAAACCTAACCGGAAGGCTAACATCACTCATATGATCGAGCGCTCAACCATCACTTGAGCGGTCTCCTACCGACATACATCTCTGCCACACCACCGCTCGAGCAGTCATCGCTGGATGAAAAACCAAATGAAGAAACGAAACCAAACCCCGGCAAGCATAACACGTATACATATACACGTTGTTCTGAACAACAATCAAAGCGGTTAACAACACGTCAAAGATATATAACGAAAAAGAAACAAAATCGGGTCTCACACCCACCCAAAGGCCAAGTTCAAACCTCCCTTAACATGGTTTTCTCTAAAATTCACATTTTTTTAAAAGAACAATGGGCCCACACGCGCCCAGCACAGACCCACACACGCCCAACACGGCAAACACGGATCCACACACACTCAATACGGCCAACACGGACCCACACACCCCGCACTCAACGATGCACTAACCACCACGCACACAACCGTGCACCAACAACCCACATGAAATGACCAACACCCTCTCCGTGACTTCTATTGACAGGACCCCATAATCTAATCAACTGAAAAATCACTAGAGGAGAGCAGTCGATCGAGCCCCATAACCCAATCAACCGAGATGCCACCACATGACCACAAAAACAACAAAATGCCCTAAGGAACATGAAATTTGATAAAAAGTTCCAACAAGGATGAAAAATAAGCTTTTCCCAAACATTCACCTAAAAACGGGTGAAAACGGTTAAGAAATTTTGACATACCCTCACTATTTTGATCATAAATTTTTCTACAAAAGGCGTTTTATCGTAAGAGAGGTGTCATTGTAAAGAACACCTTTTGGACTTCAATTTGAGTACAAGAACGACCCCATTCCGAGTCCGAATGAGGGAGATTTGATAAGAAAAAAATTGGCCATGCGTATCCAAGCCGCTCAAGCAGACAGACGGGTGCTCGAGTACCCAAACACTTGAGAACAACCTAAATTTTTCCTGTTTTTGAGTTCTAATCCCCAAAACTCTCAAACACTCACTATGATACTTCAAAACACACATAAACCTACCAACGCGCATATTTTTGACACCCACGGACATACACGAGCCCAAAACATCAAGAATCACCGAACGAAAAGTCTCAAAACCCGACACCCAACCGAAAACAACACAAAATGCCTTTTTAAACCAAAACACGATTTTTTTGAAACATAAATTGATTTTTCATGCATTTTTAACCGATAAAAACACACACAATTACACGTAGTACCCTTATAAGACATGAGAGTTTAGGATCCTACCTCGTTGAGTCAAAAACTCAACGCCTCGATGCACATGCAAAATCGAATTTCGTCAGAATGAAATTCTGTCCTAATGAACGCATAGCCCACCGTGCCAATAGTAGGAATCCGCTGTTGGATCGTCGAAAATCGAGCCCCGAGCACCCGAGAAGTTAGAGAGAAGGTAGAAAGAAAAATAAAACTTAGCTTGTAAGTTTTGAAAATATTTAACACGAGATATTTATAGGTCACCAAAATATCTTTTTTTTTTTTTTTGAAATTTGCACCGCAACATCCAACGACCCTGGGAACCAAACCACGCATGCATGTCTAAACCCGAACATATATAAAAACATGCATGAACATGCTGAAATGAAAACGACAAACACACGTCGAAAAAATACCGAAAAAGAAAATGGGTCAGGATCTCACACAAAAACACCCCCACATGGCCGGTCATTCTAGAAGCTATTACACTCCACCATTATTTTATAGTTTTGTATCATACATGCATAAATTTTGAATGAAACTAGCCCCAACTAGGTCTTACACACCATCATAGCCTCCTAAAGCTACAAAATTTATTTTAAAAGACCAAAATCCCTCCCCATGGTTCAGCCACACCTCCTATTCCAAACCAGACTTTTATTCTTCAAATTTTCTAAGTGTTGCTTGAGTGGGCTAGAGAGAAAAAGAGAAGAAAAAGCTTGGAGTTCTTGGTGTTATTAGCATTCTTGGGTGATTTTCTTCAAAATTCTTCAACATCTATCTTATCAAGTTTCTATATTAAGGTAGAAACAACATCTATATATTTTTATTTTTCTCTACATTGGTCTTCTTGACTCCTAAACTCACAAAGGCACAAAATCCATACTCAAGCAATGAGATGAGATCTTGAACCCTATTTTTGGATCTATTTTCTCTTCTCAACCATCCACCTTCTTTTCTTGGTTTTGATATTTAAAATTAGTATATATCTCATATATAAGCCATATATATAAGAGATATAGCAATGCATGCTTAGGTCATAGATCTAGGAGCCAAGAAATCACATGTACTTTTCAAGTTCAAATCTATTCAAAAATATTTTTTGCAAGAAATCTATTTTTCTCCTATCTTTCTTTTAGATCTACACTCGTGCAAATATTCTAAAATTTTTATTGTAATTTTGTGGTGATATTATTTACACATATGATTTTTCTTGAGATCCAGATCACTCATCTTATAATTTTTAAAATTTAAATTTTAAAATGGTTAAAGTAGACTGCCAGGAAGGACAATTTTGAACCAACACCATTTTTTTATGAGTGAGCTCTTGGTGTGAGATTGGTGTGGTTAGCTAGATATATGTCTTATATTTCAAACTCCACTGGAATCACGTTGAAAGCTTGAGTATAGAGAAAATTACGTTGATTCTCTTAAGATGTGTCAAACTTGGACACTGTTTGGTAGAAAATTAATATAAAATAAATAATAAATAATTTTGATACAAGGCCAACGCTTAGAGCTTCAAAACTCATATATCTACCTCTGTAAAAATTTTAAAAATTCACCTTTGATGTTAAGTCCTCTGTTTTAACTTTCAAAGTCACTGAAAATCACGCCACCTTCCTGGAGCAGATTTTCTATTTTGTCACATAATTTTGTTTTGCAAAAATTGAGACCTTAGAGGGCAAATCAAAAAAAAATATTCTAATTAAAAAGTGTTGAAAACATCTTAAATATGTTACTTACCAAATTTCATATTTTATTTACAAGTTTAAGTATTTTAAAAATCCTAGAAATTGAAAATTCTGACTGTGGTCAAAGTGCTATGTGTTCAATGTTGTTATTTTGGGGTTTCCTATACTTGTGCAATGCATGTTTGGATAATTTAAATATGCGATATTGTCTTGAAATATTTATATGATTTTTGTGATTTAATCATCTACATGCAAGTTTAGTATACCGTTGATATAGACATATTGTATATTAGCCTATGTAATTTAATGTGACTTTAGATTATTTGGTACACTTTTACCTTACATGTTAACTAAGGCATGCCTATGCATAGATTAAGTTGAGAATTGTAATTTTAGCATATTATATCATGTCACGTCATCTTAGGTTGAGTTTTACGGGGTTCACTTAAAGACTCTAACAAAGAGATGAAATACCTTAGGACTGTATCTTGTCTCATAAAAATTTAGAATTTGTGATTTCGGCTATATGCCATGGTTATTTTGGGGCGGTTCCCCGAGTGCTATATGCACGGTTACTTATGATTTGGGGGAGTACTCTCAGGCTATACGCCACGATTTATAATTTTAAGGGAGTACCTCATGGCGAAGGTAGTTCGAGTAGTATAATAATAGAAGTTAGATATTTTGCGATCCCGCGCTAAATCTTGACCTGAGATTTGAGGGTCAGACCATGTCGATGATGTGAATTCTCCACACATTATAGTCAGTGATGATCCAATTGGACACTTAGTTCGACTACGTAGCCATCTCACGGCTGAAGGTACACCATTTGTCTGTCGGTAGACTTGGTCTGCGTGGTTGGGATCAGGGTTAGGACGGTTCACCTCAGTTAGGCGAACCTAAAATAACTTAAAATTTAACTACACTTAGTAACTTACATGAACAACATCATCATTAATATATCTCACATTATGTATAAATTGTTGTTGATGTGTGACTTGATTGTATGAAAAATATTTGTATATTGGTGTGAGTTTATCGGGCATTCCATACTAGGTGGAGGTAGAACCTTGGTTCTCGTGATTAGGAGTTTCACGCTTTCGCCCCAGTATTCTTCGACCACGTAGTACCAATTTTTACAGCTGTCCACCTATTTTTTTGATTGTTTGGTGCACTTCAGGAAGATTTTATTTGGGTCTATAATATATAACTCTATATTATTTTACTTTTTGCATATATAGGTATTATCGTTATTTAATTTATGTAGTCTTATTAGTTAAGTATCACTCTAGATGCCTTGATATTTGGAGCGCCACAGTACCGAAATGAACCAAAACTCTACCTCTCTCTTTGAATATATTTATTTATAGAGGCCCAATATTTCTCTCCCTAAACTTACGTTTTTCAGTCTAATTCTTTCGTACTTAAAAACAAGCATTACCCAAACTCTATCTTCAATTATTTTAATTTAATTAATTTATTTATTTATTCATTATTTCAACATTATCTCTAATTTCAATATAGGTATTCTTATTTTTTTCCGTAATACTATTGATCATTTATTTATTTATATATTTTATTTTATTTTATTATTTTTAAATAAAGTAATTATTTAAAATTTAGGGTGTCACATTTTCAGTTTATCTTTTAAAATGATTTAAAAAAATAAAAAAATTCAAAAAATAATAAAAAAAAAATTTTAAAAACATCATCCGTACAATATCAGTAAATTTATCACAAAATTTACTCTTATTTTTTAAAATAGAACTAATCACCCATTGGCTCTAAAATTGTCTAAAATTAAAATTTGTTTGCATTTAATAGCTCGATCTTTGTTTCCTGTACCATACAACGGATTTCCCCCAATACGATGCGCTTTTTGTCAGACCTCGTGGGCCCCACTCTCCCTCACGCGTGCTTGATCCAACGGTCCAGCCTCGGTCCGCAATACGCGGCCAGAACGTCCATCCAACGGCTCAAAATCTCCCCGTTTGACTCCTTTTGCTTCGACCACCTCAGTTCTTGCAATACATCCCAATAAAACCAAACAAATCCCAGACAGCTCTCACTCCCAATCCAAACCCTCCCCCCTCTCTCTCTCTCTCCCCTCTCTCTCTCTCTCTCTCTCCCCCCAATTTTGCCTCACCGGAAATCTAGCGAAAACCCAGTCTAGAAGCTCCGATCTTCCTTCTCCGATTTTCTCGTAAACCCTAATTTCTGTTACTTCGTTCTTCCCACACTTGCTTTTCACTCCCTCTTTCTGTTCATATATTCACGTCTAGATCTTCGTTTTCTTATAATTTCTTTATCCAATGCTCTCAATTTCATCGATCTTACCTATATATATATGTGTGTGTGTGTGTGTGTGTGTGTGTGTTTATAGATACGCATGTTTATGTTTGTAAATAAGGTTTCTTGTGTTTATGATATGAGTTCTTACTATTCTGTAGGATTTACATTTCTTTGTGATTGGATTTGAGTCGTCACTGTTAACAAATTGAGGGCTTGATTTAGATTCTGGGGGATTTGAAATTGCTGTTCTTGTGTTTATAGATACGGTGTTTGTCTATATTCATTTACGTTTTCTTTTTTCAATGATCT
This sequence comes from Heliamphora exappendiculata, assembly GCA_034768845.1. NCBI lineage: Eukaryota > Viridiplantae > Streptophyta > Magnoliopsida > Ericales > Sarraceniaceae > Heliamphora > Heliamphora exappendiculata. The sequence goes on along the minus strand of JAOTRH010469469.1, from coordinate 8,080 downwards.
TGCTTTGGAGAAGGTTTAAGTTCGTATTTGCTAGTAATTTGGAGCTGAAGGAGCAGATCAACATGCCGTGGACGTCTTCTCGCGTGAATTATAGCAGGATGTGTGTTCGCATGGTGGTGTTCTTTCGTATCATACTGTAATTGTATTTGTTTTGGTGAGATGTCTCTCTGTTTCTCTCCTTTTGAGTTTAGTGAATTGTATTTTCTCTCAATCTTTTAACTCCTTATGTTTATAAAACTGGTGGCTATATATTGTGATTTAATTGGAAGATTCATTAATTAATTAATTGGAAGATTCATTAATTAGTTTACTTTTCGACACACTTTATGATGCATTTGATTGTTTTCTTGGTCGTATTCTTAGATTTAGTTTGTGTTGGCAAGTTATTTCTCTTGAGGTTATAAATGGAGGTTATATTTTGGTTCAAGATTCTGATGTTATTTGTTATTGGGAACATTGATATTATGATACATGCAAGATTTATTCACAACGTGTAAGTAGTAGTGCTTTCAAAGCTGGTTGATTCATTATCTTTGATCTCTTTGTTGATGGTGAGAACACATGGGTGGGTTTTTTGAAGGCTAAGGAAATTTAAATTGGACACCTTTTGTATTGGAATCTGATGAAAAGTGTGGACTGAACTGCGATTCTTGGTGGTCAGGTGTTCATTTCATTTTTTGTCTGACTTTTGGGACAATGGGCAATCAAATGGGTTTAATGGATATAATTTATGATTTATTGAAAGTGGATAATTTTTAGTGCTTTCCAAACAGGTTGATGCATTATGTTTTCTCTCTTTCTGAATTTTTGACATGAGATGGGATTTATGAATCTCATTATATGGTTCTGGACTGAAGCCACCATTGTAGGTGGCCAGGTGTTCATATCTGTTTCTGTGATTTGTTGCACAATCAAATGCGATTTAATAGTTATACTTCATGGTATGTCAACATTTGTATTGTGTAATTCGGTTTTTTGAAGTTCTAACGAGGTTTATGGGCTTATTGGTAGGTCAACCCATTTGATTCGTGAAGACTTTCTTGATTTTTACCATTTCCTATTATCATCAGTTGGTAGTGAGAATGTGCATTGCAGTTACACTAAAGAGGTATCGAGCAGTGAAGGAAGTTGGGAAGTTTAAAATGCGTGTGGGGATAATCCCTTATTACCAACTGATGCAAGTTTGTCAGGTAAAAGAGTTTTTTTCTTTCTTAAATATGTGATGTCATTATTGTTCTTTTAAATGTTACAACCTTGGATTTCCATTTCCAAATACCCTTTCCTGGGCTGGCCTAGGACTTTGGATCATGTTTGGTATCTATTTATATGTATATTATAAATGAGAATGTGAAAAAAGAAATGTCATGCAAGAAACATTTGGTATTGTACGTCGGAAGTCAGTCTGAAAGCAGTTATCATTTTTTGTGGAATTATTTAAAGAAGATTTCCATGCCTTTTTGAGATATTGGATTATAATTAGATTGGAGGGTAAGAATAGCTGCAATGTTGAAATCTTGTCATTATTTAAATTTTCAATCACTATTGGGTTGGGGGTGCTTGCATCCCAGTGCCTACTTATAGGTGCATTTTATAAAGTATATGATGCTAATTATCTATTCTTTAATGGACACCTGGTAAGAAGGAAGGAAACACAAGATGGTATTGGAACTGAAAATATAATACGAACAAGGAATATAATTCTTTCTAGAGGAATTCAAAACACCTAGCAGTGTATTTGTTCACTTGATTATTCATCTTACTTTGCCAGTGATCTATAACTTTGTATGCTAGTTTCACTTGTTGGAAAAAAATAAAATAAAATAAAAAGAACTTTGTATGCTTGTTTCACTGGGTTTTCTGCAATTTTCTACTTACTGAATTTTGCTATAACAGGTGCCTACATTTGGTTGATTTCTGTTTTTGTCCTACTATTGATTTCCATCATTGTTTAACTGGAAACTGTACACGCTTGCTTGTACTTGCAATTGTATATATTCAGTGTGCTTATAGGTGAATTGTAAAATTTCTGGAAACTATGCAAGCCTCACCATGGCATGAATTTTCTAGATGAACAGAAATTATAATTTATTTTAGGGATAATTACACTTACCTCCCCTGAGGTTTAAGTTTATTACAGGGACTTACCTTGTGATAACTGAAATTACACTAACCTCCCTTGAAGTTTAATTTTTAACATCAATTGTACCCAATTGTACCAAACTATTATATTTTTGAACAAATTTTTATGATCTAATCCGTTCATTACGTAGAACTCGTCGAGTTTGTTTAGCATGTGAAAATTTAGATTCTTCCAATATCTATAGTTAAGTGATCGAATAAGATCTCCTAATAAATAAATAAATAAAAATTATTCAATCACTTAGTTACAGATATTGGATGAATCTAAATTTTTACATGCTAAACAAAATCGACGAGTTCTACGTAATGAACGGATTGGATCATAAAAATTTGTTTGAAAATATAACGGTTGGGTGCAATTGATGTTAAAAATTAAATCTCATGAGAGGTTAGTGTAATTTCAGATACCACAGGGGAGGTCTCTATAATAAGCTTAAATCTCAAGGGAGGTAAGTGTAATTATTCCTTTATTTTATTTAGTTGTGCCATTATGAAGTTTTATGTGCGCTATGGCATAGCATTCTTTGATAAAAGGAAAAACTTCAAGTATAGATATATGAATGGAAATATGGTATCAAAGTGAATTAGCCTGCGTATTGGTTTTTTTTTTTCTAGTATAGAGTCGCACATATAATGGAGATTTACCCAATCTATTACATTTGATGGACATATTAGTACTCATGGCCTATCATTTGCTTTGCAGGCTGAATATTTCCGTCAGTTGCTCAAGCCTGTTACGTAGTCTAGTAAAGTAAAAGCCTTGGGTCGTTGGGATTTTCTTCTCTCTTGTTGTGATCGTACATAAGAAGGTAGTAACATTTCCGAAGCCTTGATTCAGATAGCAGTGAATTTGGACAGCTCTACTGTGATGGAAACTTATTAAGTTTATTGTTTATTAGTCTTCTGGCCCCCTTGGAAACTTCCATTTAATTGAAAGTTCTGTGCCTCAAAGCCCACTGCTCTTTCTTTTGGTGAACTTTTTTTATTCAAAGAACCACTCATGCAGAGTGACCAGCAACTTTTCCCTCAAAATCCTCTGATCCCTTTTTCAAACCAAGTGGGCGGTGGCTACTTGCAAAATGCTCCCAATGCATCTGCCTTTGGCGGGACCGCTTTACCAACAGGTTTAAAGCATTCGAAGCCCCTCCATGGTGTTGAATTTCAACCCTCTGAGGTCTGCCCGAAGAATTTCATCATCTGTGACCAGACTCAAAACAGAAGCCAAATTATGTTCCACCCGACAAATGCTCCCAAATTCTGTTATCCTGGTTTAAATATTGGTTCATCTCACATCCATAACAATGTTGAGAGGGAAGCAAATATCGAGGAAGAACTACCCTCTTCCCCGGGAGAAGATTCAGATGATATTGATGCATTGTTGAGCTTAGAAGAGGAAGAGCGGGAAGAATGTGATGATGAAGAAGTCAGCACGGCACGAACACATGGAAATTATGGAAGTGATTCCTCTGATTCTTGCTCTTCTTGTGGTTCAAAACCCAAAAAAGGCAAGTTATGTTCTCAGAAATCCTCTAGCCGTGGAAGCAGTCGTGATGGTGAAACGAAGCGGCTGAAAATGAGGAAGATGGTGAAGGCACTAAGAGGAATTGTACCCGGTGGTAATCGAATGAATACTGCTTCTGTTCTTGATGAAGCTGTCAGGTACCTCAAGTCTCTCAAGGTAGAAGCTTTGAAGCTTGGAGTGACAAAACCTTAAGAAGGAAGCTTGAAACTCTGCTGTGGAAACAAAGATTGAACCTTCTTGTTTTACCACTAGTATGATATCTCTCTCTCTCTCTCTCTCTCTCTCTCTCTCTGAGATGCCTGACTTTGGGTGAAAAAATAAATTTGGAGCAGTATGGTTGTTCTTGCTTTATGGAATTGTACCCGGTGGTAATCGAATGAATACTGCTTCTGTTCTTGATGAAGATGGTGAAGGCACTAAGAGGAATTGTACCCGGTGGTAATGGAATGAATTCTGCTTCTGTTCTTGATGAAGCTGTCAGGTACCTCAAGTCTCTCAAGGTAGAAGCTTTGAAGCTTGGAGTGACAAAACCTTAAGAAGGAAGCTTGAAACTCTGCCGTGGAAACAAAGATTGAACCTTCTTGTTTTACCACTAGTATGATATATCTCTCTCTCTCTCTCTCTCTCCCCGAGATACCTGACTTTGGGTGAAAAAATAAATTTGGAGCAGTATGGTTGTTCTTGCTTTATGTAGGAAGGGTGAAAGTTGATGTGTATTTGCAATACTCTATTCAACTGGCTGGCTATTGTTTAACTTCAGTTCTGTCTTTTTTCCATTTCCACTTCAAAAATTATAATAACTTCTTTATTAATAGAAGATGCTTTTCCTATTTATTTATTTGATTCTTTGAAATTATCAGTTCATTCTGGATGCTAAATGCTAATATGTTTGTTTAATGCTCAGGGGGGTATTATTGATTGTTATTTTGGCAAATTACACTAATCTCCCTTGAGGTTGAAGCGCCCTTAAAGTTTGAAGAAAATACTATAAGCCCCACTTTTTTGCTATAATTACACTGGTATGCCCTTCACCCTAATGCCGTTAAAAGACTTTTAGTCAAATCAACCATTCTGCCCTCCAATACCACTGCATCTCGCGACTATCCTCACCTCCATCCTCTCCATCCTCTTTCTCTTATAGTCAATCAAGAAAATCAAGGAATGCCCTTCACCTTAATGCTGTTAACGATTTTTAGTCAAATCAACCATTCTGCCCTCCAACACCAGTGCATCTTGCGACTATCCCCACCACCATCCTCTCTATCCCCTTTCTCTTATAGCCAATCAAAAATTCAAGGAAAGATGCCTTTCTCCATCCCTCTCCCTCGCCACCCTCTCTGCAACAACTAATCAGAAAATCTCTCTCTCTCTCTCTCTCTCTCTCTTTAAAAGCCAATTAGAAAAATCAATCCCCCTCTCCACTACCACTTTTTCTCTCTAACAGCCAATCAGAGAACAAAAGCAAAGCAGGACAACACCATGCAATGCCTCGCCACCAGATAAAGCCACAAGGCCAGACACTTCACCCCTCTCCTCTGCCCAACTCCCTTTTCGTCATCCTTTCTCCCAGCAACACTACTTACTGGCATCGCGCCACCATTGGGAAACCCATATGCTGCCAACACTAACTATTCACATCTGCCATTGCGAGATCACATTGCGCCACCATCGCAACAATCCCATCACCGCCAACGTGACATCCCCTTCCCACTACCTGCTATTGCAGTAGCCCTTCTCTCTGCCCGCCGTTGCGAAACCCTGTCGTGGACTTCCATCACTGCCTGGAACTCCAATTGCTGCCATCGTTTTGCTTGTACTTCCCACAGCTATCGTGCCAGCCATCATAATTCCAATTACCACGATCGCCATCACAACACCAATCATCGTCCATCTATCAATCCACATTGTAGAATCGTGCCATCATTGCTTGATCCCATCACCACCTTCACGCTACTCTTCTCATTCTCACCAACTGCATGTATGCAATTTGTGCTCAACCCCGTTTCTTCCCAACCACGGCAGACCATTCCCACCCACTCGTTGCTGCACCCCTTTTACCCCCAATCGCCTCACGCCCATCCCCTTTCTCCCTATCTTGCCGCCTGGAACATTTACCGTGGGTGAAGGCCTATGACTGGTGGTTTGATGGTAGAGGTTATGGTAAGTAATTAGGGGTGGATGGTGGTATTGCTCTGGTAGTGGAGAAAGAGGATTAAAGAATTCAAGTAGGTAGGGGAGTGAGTAGCAGGTAGCCCTTCTCACTGCCTGCCATTGCGAAACTCTGTTGTGCACTGCCATCACTGCCTGGAACTCCAATTGCTGCCATTGTTTTGCTTGAATTTCCCACAACTATCGTGCCAGCCATCATAATTCCAATTACTGTGATCGCCATCACAACTCCAATCATTGCCATCTATCAATCCACATTGCGGTGTCGTGCCATCATTATTGCTTGATCCCATCACCACTGTCATGCTACTCTTCTCATTCTCACCAACTGCAGCTATGCAATTTGTGCTCAACTCCCTTTCTTCCCAACCACAGCAGCCCATTCCCATCCACTCATTGCTGCACCCCTTTTACCCCCAATCGCCTCACGCCCATCCCCTTTCTCCGTATCTTACCCCACCTGCCACTCCGTTATGGCAAGTATTGGGGGTGGAAGGTGGTATTGCTCTGGTAGTGGAGAAAGAGGATTAGTAAGTGGGTTTGTTAAAGAGATGAAGAATATACTATGATCTGGTTATAAAGAAGTCTTTTTCAAAAAAGGGATAATGGTGTTTGGATGAAAGCGTTAGAAGAAACATAAATAAATAAGGGTATAATAAGCATTTTATTATAAATATGATGTCATTTATCATCTACGATGACTATCGGAATACTAATGTTTTGGGGTGAAGTATTATGTGAATTGAAACGTCCAAGGGAACACGGTGTAACTATGCCACAAGTGTGGGACTTATTGTATTTTCTTCAAAAGCCCAAGGGAGATCAATTTAATTTACCTTTATTATTTTATATGAGGTTGTGCTAGTTGCTTTGTTATTTTATATGAGGGTGTTTTGCATGAGTGCTTCAGTGCTTCATATTCTTGTTTTCATTCTTATTGTTCTTTTGCTCATACTTTTGAGAGAAGAATTTGTCCAGGCCCACGTGGTCAAGGCGGTTCATAAAGTTGCAAGTGTGTGTATATATATATATATATATGAGAGAGAGAGAGAGAGAGAGCTCCGTGTGTCGAACCTCGTTATTTTGGGGTTCAGCTAATGACTTGACCTATTTTAGTGGAGGTTGCTGTTAATACAGATGTTCTGTGAGATTTAGGAGTGTTTGGCAAAGCTATTAGTTTTAACTATAAGTTACAAATTTTTTCAAACACCACTAACTTCTGCTACAAATTATAATTATTTTCTCTTTTATTTCAGTTACGAGATACAAGTTTTACCGAATATTCACAATTTCTACTGTAAGCTAGAATTTATAAACTATTAGTTTTAGCAATGTAAAATACCACCTTAGTCTATAGAACGGAGGATCGAGTTAGGAGTATAAAAATAGTCCGAGGCCCGACGGGGACTCGAAGTTCGCCCGAATCCCGTATTGTTCATGGGCCGAGCTTGGACCACACCTCCAAGCCCGTGGGCCGGTCCGGCCCCGCCTGAGGCCCGCCTGCTCAAAAGCCCGCCCGAAAGCCCGGCCCTAGGCCCGCCCACGGGCCTGGGCCCGGGCTAGCCGTTGGGCCTATAGCCCGTCGGGCCCTCTCTCCTCCCAACGGTTAGATTTTGAAACGGATGGCCCGGATGAATTTTGGTTGAAAATCAACGGCTACGATTTTTTGACTGTTGGGTCCGACCCGGCTCAGGCCCACTCGGCCAACGGCTAGTTTTTTTCCCCCCTATAAATAGGGATGCACATTTTTATTTTTTTTCATCCAAACATCTCTTTTCTCTCTACTCTCTTTTTTCTATTTTTTTTTTAATTACTCAGTGATATTCGGGTTTGGTGCAATTGTTGGCAAATTAAAAAGTAAAAATCAAGAATTAAGATCAAGATTAAAATTTTGAGTTTCTTAATTCGGTTTGTTTAATTGTTTGCAATTTAATTTATTTGTTACATTTTAATTTTTTGTAATTTAATTTATTTGTTGCCATTTTAATTTTAGTTTCTAAAAAAATTAAACTTTCTATAATTTAATTTATTTATTGTAATATTTAATTAAATTTTGAATACATTTTTTTTAAAATTCTAATTAATTTTTAAAAAAATTAAATTTTATTTCATTTTTAATTTTTTTAAATTTTAGTTTCTATTCTCAAATTTATTAATTTATTTCTTGCAAGTTAAATTCTAGTCTTTAAAAAAATTAAATTTTTTACAATTTAATTTATTTGTTGTAATATTTAATTAAATTTTGAATAC
>JAOTRH010469458.1:0-27173 GCA_034768845.1 Heliamphora exappendiculata | reverse complement strand
CATTACTTATCAAATCTGGCACGCCGTCCAGCTCAGTCCGACACATAAATATTATCCATTGGACAGGTGAAAATAATATTTATATACTCTGATTTGAGTTAAATACTTGTCATTACTTTATCGTTCTTTATTTTACCGTCATTTATGTTTCAGTTATTTAAATTTCTCTCTATATATTAATATAGACTGGTTACTGTATTAAGTTATATATACATATATATACACTTCACTGCATCTACTCTTCATGCATTCTTCTAAAACTCAAAATCATGGCATTGTGCTGCCCGTTTTAAGTCAACATTCATAAAATAATTATTGTCTATATTAATAATAAGAATCTTTTTCGAATAAACAGGATATTTTCTTTAGTAATAGAAAATAAAACCCTTTTTAACTCAATTTTTTTTTATTGTAATAGAAAATAAAACTTTTTAAATAATCTAGTTATGTCCTATCACAACAGAAAATATAACTTTTTTAACTCAAAACCCTCTTTCCTATCTTAATAAAAACTAAATGTCTCATATTAGAAAAAAAAGTATCTTTTTCTATAATAATAGAAAAATAATAAACTCTTTTAATCTTATTTTCTTATAATAAACTCTTTTAATCATTTTTTGATAAAAATAAGAAAATTTATATTTTTCTATATAATAAAATAATAATAAATTTCTTCTAATAATTTTCTTGTTATTAAAAGATAATAATAAACCCCTTCTAATCATTTTCTTCTTGTTTCTGAATTTTTTTCTTCTTCTTGTCTTTCAGTTTAGACAAAGAACAGTTCTCAGTAACAAAGATACTTCTCGACTTTCTAAGAACACTCTTAGTTGTTTGAAATTCTTTAAATAGTTCTGCTAGAAAAAAAAATTAGAATTTGTTCATGGTATAGTTCAAGCAGAATTACTTAAAGTTATCAGGCAGTGACTGGAGTATGATATCATCTTGGGTTTTTCCATCAATCTCAGCTCCAATGATCTCTAGTTTATTCAAAAAACTAACCATCTTCATAACATGATCCCTAACTGGGGTTCCTTTAGCCATTTTTGTGTTCATTAGGTATTTCATGGCCACCAGCTTAGCCACACGATTTTGATCCCCAAACATCTCTTTGAGATTCATAATTATGTCATAAGCACTAGACATAGAATGATGCTAATGTTGCAATACGTTTAACATGAAAGCCAAAAATGTAACAGCGAGTCATCTGATCAGTCTTCTGCCACTTCTGATAAGGTTGGGCTTTCTCATCGGTTGGCCCCTCATCAAGCTTAGATGGAGAAATCTCTATGAGCACAAATTTATAGTCTTCTACAGTCATGACAATGTCCAAGTATCTTTTTTAGCGAATATAATTAGAACCTGTAAATTTATTTTCTTTGAGTATAGACACGAGATGATTGAAACCCATTTTACCTTAAAAATCACATAATTAAAACCCATTAATTATGTTGAGCAAAAATTTTGAATTTATTTTAAAATTTAGTGCCCACTACCATTTTTAAAAGAACTCGTCAGCAGCTTGGTATACTGTGAATAGTATGCCTCGATGGAAAAGTCGTCTACTATTCAGTATTTGTCTAAACAAATCAATTTCTATTAATTTTACTATCTAGTCAGCAAACCGTGCCAAGTAAAATTAAATAACTAACGAAACTTCGGTCTAATAAATAATAGTAATGACTCACATTGAGATGATATTATTATTTATAGTTAAAGGTAAATCACCACTTAATCCGAGATTAATCGCTTTGCAATGAATCTTTCAGATGAAGAAGAGATCTATACTAACAATTATCAAGAATTATCCCTAAAGGAGGTTCGTATCGGTGATATCGTAATTAATTCTGTCTGATGAGAGGAAGGCCCTTAAAACTAATACACAAAAGTAATTAAATCACCTACAAATTAGTGATGGAGACCATGGAATTTATCTTTGAATAATTTTTTCTACTCACTTATTTTTAAAAATATTTTTTAGGGTTATAAAAAATTGTTTAATTTTAATAAATTTTTAATTTTTTTAAAAAAGAACACACCTTACAAAAGATTCTAGTTTATAACCATTTTTACGTATTATATGTGTAACAAATATTTTTTTTTTAAATCTCTTTATTTTATAAAAGAATAATTTTAAATAAAATTTAAGAATTTTAATTTTTTTTCTTGTTACACATATTTAAAACAATTTTCAAAAACATAATTTATTTAAACTAAACTCATTAACAATTTCAAAATTCAAAATTAACCGACACATTTTCCAAGATACCAGGTTTTAAATCCATCTTTAAACATGTTTTTGAGTAACAAAATAAAATTTTAAGATTTTTTTAAAATTAATTAATTAATTTTTTTTTAAAAAAAATTCCATTACAAAAAAAAATTAACTTTGAATAATGAATTAATTAAGCTGAACAAGAAATAAAAACCAAAATAAGTCATACACTCATGTAAATAAAAATAATAAACGCATATATCTTGACTTTTATGATCTACTTAAAACTCTTTGTGATAAAGAGTTCTTATTCATGCATGCATCCTTACAGTCCTACCAAAAATAGAATCTTGCAGCAATCAAAACACTATCTCGAGCAACCGCAACTCGGCACAGCATTGCCCACGCACATGCCACTGTCGTCGCGCCAGTCAATGCCACTGTCACTGCAGCCACAGTGCATTTGTTAGAGATGTATACTGAAAATCATGATTTTTATTTTAGTTTTAGTATTTAATTTTATTTTAATAAAATTAATTTTTTATTTTATGAGAATCTTAATCATTTCTTTAATGTTATATTATAAATGGATGTCATTTATTCTATACAGTATTTAATCTAGTGTGTAGAATACGACTTGCATACAAAAGATCAAATTTTAGGTTCTTGTAAAATATAAATTTTTGTTTACAGTTTAGATGAAAATGGGCATACCATCGATATGACTGTAGCATAGAGTTTTAATAGGTCTATCTAAGTTATAGGGAACAGATAATAGCGTCCTCTGTTGTTCTGACTCTCTGTACTAGTACACTTTGGTTATGTTTTGGTGAATTGCTTATTGCTTATTTGCTTATAAATAAATAAGCCAAAACAAAAATAAGCTGGTTCCTTTGAGTGACACAAATAAGCCACTTCGTTTAAGCTTGGTCCGTTTAGGTGATTTTTGGCTTATTTAGCTTATTTTCGCTTATTTTCTTAAATAAGCTTAGTTCATTTGGGTGATTTTTGGCTTATTTACTTATTGGTTTAAAATTTGGCTTATTTGGTTCATTTAGGTGGCGTAGCTTATTTTTGGCTTATAAGCCATGTCCACCCAAATAAGGCCTTTGTGTGTATTGAACGGAATACATTAGGATAATTAATTTTATACTGACTATATAAATTAATTTACACCATAAGGTTATTATGACAACACTTATGCTTTTAATTCTGAAATAATTAATTATTTGCGTATATTTAATACTCGTTGTTTTGATTCATTAGAGGTGCGATCTTATATGTGTCTATATTCCCAGTGAGTTGGATAGCGGAATTAATTATATAGTGAATAGTAATTATTGATGGAATCTACATCTCGATATATCAGGATTGATGATACCCCCTTAAGGAAACTTATAAGTTTTGATCGGGTCAAACCCTACAGGTGAATTTAATTATCCAGCAGTCAAATAAGTTAAGCGGAAGAGTTTAAGAAATTTAAAGATACCGATTAAAAAAATCTTAACGTAGGGGAAGGAGTTATGCATTTAATAACAGAAGCTTAATGCAAGATGGTTTTGAGATTATAGCTTAGAAGGCCGTTACAGTTCATTAGTGGTGTGAACTATAATTTAGTGATTTATGAAAATTGTGAAAATCGCTGCAAGATTTTCAAAATTACAGATACCGTTGAGAGGTTTGCATAATTGCAAAAATTGCTGGATGCGTATCTAAGTTACACTAAAAGTTTTTTCATTATAATTACTCCATAAGTCCCTGTTATAACCCTATAAATATGCGAGTAGGTTGAACCATATTCATAAGTTATTTTTCAAGACTAAAGTTGTCCAAATTTTGCTGGTACAAGTTCTCAAAAGATCGTAACCCACACTATGTTCGAAATTGCATTAAAAATACAATAGAAGGTCTGACCGGAGTTTCAACTTGAAATCAAAAGTTTGTAGTTGGAGAATCAACCAAAAAAGTATTCAACTAAATTAACTGTGGTGGCACGAGTTTTAATTTTAATCGTTCGACAACAAAGTTTTATCTGGAGCCCATTTCGGTAATTACCCATCTAGTTATTTTTATTGAAAAATCGTTTACAAAAACAATGATCTTGACAGTTTTGCCTCCAAAAATTGATGTCAGAATTATTTTATTTTTTGTTCACGTTTTATCGAGGGGTCGGGTAGATTTAGAACTGTGCTAACTTTATTTTGCAGGAGTTCTAATTCCGATTTTGTGATCATCTTTCTATTCATGCTTGATTAAATGGTTTGAATGATTATTATAATTTTTTTTTTAAATCATGAGGGTTGATCGTGATAGTTTAAGTTTTTTTTTAAGATCGAATGTGAACCCACGGGATATAGATTTTTCGATGTAAATATTTTTAAATATTGTTTAGAATATTTAAGAACATGTTGAATATCCAAGAACACAGAAAATGCGGCGGCACCGACGGTGGTTTCGGGAGTTTTAGGCGACAGATCGCAGTGATTTTTTTATCGATTTTAAAATATATTTTTTGGTGAGCTTTTGAAGATTTTATGTACTAAAAATAACAGCAAAATTAGTCTAAAATAGCCATTAAATATCATTAAAAATAGCCACCACTGGCGACTTTGCGGCGACAGTTTGGGGCCAATTTTGATGATTTTTTGAAATATTTTTTGAACTATATTTTGAAAAAAAATAGGTATAAAATTGCAATAAAGATATCTTAAAATACTGTCTAGAAACTATAAAAAATTCAGGTCGAATCAGTGGCGAAAAATAGCAAGGGCAGCAATGGCCATGGGCGGTGGCGGCAGTGGCTCTTCGAAGCTATTTTCAGAGCTTTTTCAAGATTGTTTTCAAGACGTTCTTTGAAGCATCTTGTTGCTAGAAATCAATACTATGTCATAGAAAAAATGAAAGCCATAAACACCACGAAAAAAGTCCAAACGAGCGGCAAAAAGCATTGGTGGTGCAAGGGCGGCGGCAGTAGCTTGTTCGGGCTATTTCGATGGCTATTTTTTGAGCTGTTTTCGGTCTGATTTTTTGACATAAAAATAGTATTTTTCAAGAGTTGTTTTTAAAAATAAAACGACATCGAAAACGGAGTACGGAAGAGGTAGCAAAAGTCGCCTGAAGCTGGCGGCAGTGGTGGTGGTGAAGGCTGGTCTAGGGCTATTTTGATTGTATTTTCTAATATATTTTGATCGTGATGTGATATATTTATATATCACTTTATATCAGAGAATCCTGATACAATCTGGATACCGACAAGCAGCTGTTTTAAAGGGTTGAAACTCCTACAATTTATCTTTCAACAAGAGACTAAAACTCATCAGAGTTTCCATTCGATCATAAAATCGAAATATATACATATTTTACATTTATATTCTTTCGAACTGTGTGGCGCTGTAATTTTGGAATTTTTGAAAAATGGTCAAAAATAAGAAAATTTAAAACTGTTTGAAAAAAATTTTACCACCTTAAAAGTCAAATTTTGAAAATTTATTTTTGTTAAAAATAGAGTCGCCACTTAGTTTTTTAGAAAAATTAAGAAAAATAAAAATGACTACTGATCTTCAAAACGTTTAACTAGAGAAAATGGTTCGGAGGATAAGGCACGAATTAGGAAAGGTGTTAGGCACCCCGTTCGCTCAACCGTAAGGTTGGCCTCTACTAATCATCATTGGTTCTTTAATATGATTTCTCAAATGCATGCAAATAAAAAAAATAGAGGTAAAGAGAGAATATCCAAAATCAAATATATAAAATACATAACATGTGTATATAGAATGCCAAATAAAACAAGTACCAAAAGAAAAATTCTAAGTCCCACAACATATAATTTCTACCTACAGAATACATTGAGCACTCCCACATGCGATATTATTAAAATAACTTAAACTAATATGATTCAAATAAAAAAGTGAAAATATGCTAAAAGATACTAAAATTACCTAAACATGATTTGTTACAAAATAAGCAAAACTATTCTAAACATAACACTAAACTAACATGTAAAAAATATACATGCTTAAACTATCAAAAGCATAACCAAGATAAAAGCAATGTAAAAATCCTATATTAAAAAGTTTAGCAAAAAAAATAATAAAACCTAATAACAAGTGTTTTATGTAATAATACGATAAGGAAATATTTGAAGATTTAATTTGAAAGAAAAAAGAAATAAAGGGAAAGCTTACGAAAGAAAAATTAAGCTAAAATAAAAAAGTTTAGAAAATACTATTAAACTAATAAAAAGAAAACCTAACTATTTACATTTTAAAAAAGATAAAAGAAAATAAAGAAAAAAGAAAACAAAATTGAAAAAATTACATTTAAAGAATAAAAATTAGATTAAAAGACTTTTTATGATTTTTGAATTTAACAAAAGAAAAGTATCATGAAAAGAAAATAAAACTATAGAAAAAAATAGAATTTTATAAGAAAAATAAATACTAACATTAAAAAAAAGGAATACTAAACAGAACATTATAAGGAAATTAAAACTAATAATAAAATAAAATAAAATAAAAAAACTACAATAGTAAAAAAAAATTTACACTACTATTAAAGAAAAGAAAAGGAAGATGAAAAATAAATACTTGGAAAGGAATATTAAGCTAATATTTAAAAGAAAGAAAATAAAATAAAATAGAACATTAGCTTTAAATGAAAAGGAAAAGAAAAATGATATTAGCATTTAAGAACATTTAACCAATATTAAGAAAAAAAAAAAAAGAAAACACTAGCATTACATGAAATATTAAATTAACATTAAAAGAAAAAAAATAAAATAAAATATACTAGTAAAGAAAAATTGAACTAATACTAAAAAGATAAAAAAAATTAATTACAACTATTTAACTCAAATGTGAATGTAGTATTGACAACTACATCACATAAATGTAAGTGCCTTGATTATAATAATTAACAGTATTAATATGTTGTAATTGCTAAAAATATTGGCACTAATTAATGAATAAAAAATTGACAATGTGCTAAGTATAAATGTGTAAACTAAGAAATTAATAATTAAATAATATGAAACAAATTAAATAATAAACAAGGTTAACTATACAAACGAAAGAAATACACGAACTGAAATTGAATTTAACCCGATCACTCCAAAAGAGAGAGAATGGAGTTAGAAAGATCGGGAATCCAGACAAGGTACCTAAATCGCTAAAAAATCCTCGAGTCGGGGAATGGTGGTGGGTAATTTGGTCCTCAGGCGATGATCCAAGCTAGGATTTCAGAACTTCAGTATTGGAGGTTCGGCTCTCAATACTTTAGCAGAGTTTTGGTGTTGGGGCTCGGGATTGCTTGGTGACTCGGCAGAGCTTCTCTCTCTAAACTTTTCTCTAATTTTTTGTCCTTGAAAATGTACCAAGGGTACAGTATTTATAGAATTCTTCAACCAATGAGGTGTTTCCATGTTTTGGGACACGTCAGGTTATTTGGAGTTGGCAGTCACCGGGTTGGACATGGCGGTCGCCATGTCCAAGAAATGTTCTACAAGGTTTTAATGGTGGTTGCCACAATGCAAGTTGGCGGTCGCCAGGTTGAATGTGGCGGTCGCTACTTTTGACTAGGATTTTCAAGAGATTCTATTGACGGTCGCCTTAATGAAAATTGGCGGTCGCCAAGTTGGAATGACTTGGACAGCAAGTTATCGACGTTTCAACAAACTTTCATTAGTTTGAAGGTTCTGGGTTGAAATACCGCGCTTGGATCACTTCTCAAGAATCGAACTGAAGCACTATTCTAGTTGTTTTCATCATCGGATTCACCTAAGATTGGGTGAGGTCAAATTAGGGTGTCTACAGTTGCTCCTCTTTGATATAACTTCCATAGTAATGCTTAATACGAGTTATATCAAAGATCCATAGACAACAACCATTTGATCGAACCGTCAATCTTAGGCCACAAACACATAAGCATGCATATGATGTTGGTCGTACTCAAATTTTCATCGAGCTGCCTACGTACCCCTTTGCTAGGAATCAGACCCACAACGTAGTTCCTGGGGCAAAAATGCAAGGATGCAAGGTAAGAACATGATGCAGATGCTAACTTGAACAAGTACTAACATGATGCAGATACTGGTGTAAACATAAATGTGATTGACCAAATCCTAAAGATCAAGTCAAGATCTAAAGGAAGCATGAACAAGTGAGTCAAAGAGTCAAATATCGAGTGAAGATCTAAGAACTCGTCTGGGGATAAAATAATTAAAAGGATCAAGTTAAGATCCAAGAAATTACCTTAACTGGGAAACCAACAAGGAACTGATGGGCCGAGTTAAGACCCAACAATTAGGAACGATGGCGGGGTAAAAATAGTCAAAAGCTAAGTTATGACTTAAAATTATTCATATCGGGAAGAATAACCATGAATTAATAGGTCGAGTTAAGACCTAAAAATTCAGAAGCAGGATAAAAATGATTAAAAGCCAAGTTACAGCTTGAAATTAAATTTATCGAAAAGAATAATCACGAATTAATAGGTCGAGTTAAGATTTAAAAATTCGGGATGAGGTGTGAGATAAAAATAATTAAAAGCCAAATCACGGCTTAAAAATTAAATTTATTGGGAAGAAAACCACGAATAAATAAGTCAAGTTGAGACCTAAAAACTCGAAACGAGGTGCGAGATAAAAATAATAATAAGCCAAGTTATGGCTTAAAATTAAATTTATCGAGAATGAGAAAATACATTTAAAAAAGGGTTTAAAATACACAAAACTATTTTTGGAATTATTTCTAAACACACAAGAATTTCTCGAAATATTTTTAAGAAATACCCGCGATTATTTTTAGAAAAACACACTCCAAATAAGAAATCATGTTTCCTAAAAGGATGTTTTGTAAATGTGCAAAAAGAAAATAACACTCTAAAAGAAAGAAATAATGAAATAAACATATATAATGAAAAAAAAAACCTAAAACAGCCTCCAAAACCCTAAAATCTCATGATTGGACAAATTGACACAGGGCCGCCAACTTTGGAGTTGGCGGTCGCTATGACAGATGTGACGTGGCGGTTGATAACATGGCGATCACTAAGACTAAATCCTTCTGACACTGCGGTTGCCCACTTAAAACTCCTACGACATAGCAGTCATCATGTGTCGCTTCAAACACTTGGTGGTTGCATACATTAGAGTTAGCAACCGCTAACTACAAGCGCGCATCCGGCCCTTTAAGGAGTGCGAGGTGGCCCATTTGCTCAGTCCACTTTCTCTCTCTAGTTCTCCTTCGCTCTCAACCTTCTCTCAAACTCTCTATTACACACGAACCTAGGGCTAGGGTGCCTAGTTTTCTAGGGCTTGAAAGAACTGAAGGGTCGTCACTTACACACGAACCTAGGGCTAGGGTGCCTAGTTTTCTAGGGCTTGAAAGAATCGAAGGGATGCCACTTACACACGAACCTAGGGTTAGGTTACCTACTTTTCTAGGGTTTGAAGGAATCGAAGGGTCGTCACTTATACACGAACCTAGGGTTGGAGTAAAGGAATCGAAGGGCTAGGGTGCCTAGTTTTCTAGGGCTTGAAAGAATCGAAAGGTCGTCACTTACACACGAAGCTAGGGTTAGGGTGCCTAGTTTTCTAAGGCTTGAAAGAATCGAAGAGCCGTCACGGGTGCCTAATTTTCTAGGACTTGAAAGAATCGAAAGGTCGTCACTTACACACGAACCTAGGGTTAGGGTGCCTAGTTTTCTAGGGTTTAAAAGAACCGAAGGGTCGTCACTTATACACGAACCTAGGGTTAGGGTGAAGGAACCGAAGGGTTGTTACTTACACATGAACCTAAGGTTAGGGTTCCTAGTTTTCTAGGGCTTAAAAGAATCGAAGGGTCGTCACTTACACACGAACCTAGGGTTAGGGTGCCTAGTTTTCTAGGGCTTGAAAGAATCGAAGAGTCATCACTTACACACAAACCTAGGGTTAGGGTGTCTAGTTTTCTAGGACTTAAAAGAACTGGAGGGTCGTTACTTACACACAAACCTAGGGTTATGGTGAAGGAACCGAAGGGTCGTCACTTACACACGAACCTTGGATTAGAGTTCCTAGTTTTCTAGAGTTTGAAAGAACCGAAGGGTCGTCACTTACACACGAACTTATGGTTAGGGTGCCTAATTTTCTAGGGCTTAAAAGAACCGAAGGGTCGTCACTTACACATGAACCTAGAGTTAGGGTGTCTAGTTTTCTAAGGGTTGAAAGAACCGAAGAGTCGCCACATACACATGAACCTAGGGTTTTTTATTGCTTTTGGTTATCTGCTGCATGTTTCCTGCTTGATTTGTTCTTTATGTATCCTTTGTTTGTCTTCTCTTTTCAGGCTAGTCATTATGTCCGTGGCTTCGGAGATTTTACCTCTAGAGAGGTGTTGGAGTGGTATGATGTCCTCCTTTCCCCTAGCCGAGCTTATATTAATGCCTCCGATTTTGCTCGCTTTATACCCTTGTTGGGTAAGACGAGCAACGACCGGGTATGGTTAACAGCTATGGCGGAGCAGTGGTGGGATACCACAAACACCTTTCATTTTACCACTTTCGAGGCCACCTTGATGCCTCTCGATTTCTCCCTCATCATGGGCATCTGGGTCGGCGGTGCCCCTATTCCATTCGATTCGACCGTTGCTCACTCTGCCGACGCGCTGATGTAGTTCCTTGGGGCCATTCTAACACAAATGGACAGAGACCGGGTTCGATATACCTGGTTCTTTGAGCAATTCAGACATTTTCATTGCACCGAGCCCGTCATTTCGAGTGGGTTGCCCGGAGCTTTTTGATGTACATGTTTGGTACCTCCTTGTTTTCGAACAAGGAGAACACCGTTCATTTGCATTATCTCGGCGCTCTGGCTCGTCTTGACTGGGTCGCCTCATATGACTGGGGAGGTGCCGCTCTTGCTACACTCTACAGCTTCATGCGAACAATGACCTGATTCCCCAAAGAGCTCAGCATTGGGGGATACTGGAGGGTCTATGAGGTATGATTTAGTTTCTACCATTTTTCATTCATTTCTGTTCGTTATCTTCCGTTATCTTCTTGCTGAGATCTTTTCTTTGTAGTTGTAGACCTATGAGTTCCTCGGGCTTCACGTCCTGGCGAACTCTGCAGCAGACCCTCTAGTCATTCCCCAAGCAGCCCAGTGGTCCCGAGGGCTGAAGGATAAGAAGGTTGGGGGGAAGGACATCGACCGATTCTGAGTCTCATTGGACCGGCTGACCCCCAATCAGGTATTTTGACTCACTGCTTCTTATACTGTACATTATATTCTGCATTATACTGCTCACTGCACTATACTACATTGTACCATACTGTTCTTTGTTTTGCATACTGATTATTGTACACTAGTTGCCTTATCGTATCTACTGCTCTCTATTTATTGCTTTGTACTGTACTTTGAGTTGTTGTAGGTTCATTGGGATGTTTGGCATGGCGTAGAGGACCGGGCTAGCGCAGACCTGATGCGCAGTCGAGATATCGCTTCGAGACGGATCCTATTGGAGGGTCCATTCGGGTGGGAGTATTATCTAGGAGAACGAGTGGTTCGCCAGTCGCTCAACCTGGATCACGTTCGGATCCTGGTGGTTCTTCGAGCCTGTTTGCGTTGGACCGATCATCTAGGCCAGGTTGACCTACTCTTGGAGCTGGTGGGGACTTCAGCTGCTAAGCTACTGGTGGCGGAGGGAGATTACACTGCCTAGGCCCGGGCCCATTTACTAGGTCTATTAGGACTTGGCTCGGCTTCCCCTGGTGGCAGGAGGCGGAGACACATGTCGGAGGATGCTGAGGCTATTGCTGAGGCTGCTAATACTGGAGCTGCTACTGCTGCTACTGGAGTGGCTGCTGGAGGAGCTGGGGCTGGGGCTGTCGAGATACCCTAAACGATATCATCTTTTATTACCGGGTATCCTTTCGGCATCCTTATCCCAGTTCCTCCTGCTCAGGAGTTTCAACCGGTGCATACTCAGGTTTGCTTCTTTTCACTGCTTTATTTCCTATTGTTCCTCTATTTAAACCACTTAGCTTTTCATTTCTTTGGGCATGTGGATCAGGCCTGACTGGATCGCCATATGCTGGTGGTGAGTGGCATGCGGACCTTGATTCGCCAATTGGATGCAGCTCTACGTGCAGCTGGGGTCCCTTTTGTCCCTCTGCCAGTGAGTATTTTTCTTTTGGTCTCGTTATCCTGTTCTATACTGCACTTTATTCTTACTTTTACTCCTCTTTTTACAGGCACCAGTAGCTGCCATTGGTGCAGTTCCATCTCAGGTTCCTCAGCCCTTTGCTCATGCTCCAATCCCATCTTCAGCACGAGGTCGTGGGTCCCGTGCCACTTCTCGAGCACGTCCCCGAGGATCTATTTCATATGCTCGGAGCCGATCTAGAGTCGTATCCTCCTCCGCTGGCAGCGATGATGGTGATGATTTGACCGACTCTTTGAGGATGACAGCTCAGAGGAGGCCGGCCTTCTTTCTGCTGGGTTCGCCCTAGGCGAGAGTGAGAGAGAGCCCCCTCCCCAGTTTCATTTATTTCTGGATACACTTTCTTTTTTATTTTATGGGCCTGCATGCCCCAACTTGATACATTTATGGGCCTGTGTGCCCTTGTTTACTGTTTATCGGGCCTGGGTGGCCCAGTTTATATTTTGATACATTCTCTTATTTTCTAATGCATTTACGGCCTTCGCGTCACTTATTACTTCACATGTTTATCTTTTGTATGGATTTTCTTTATTTGCAGCTCTAAATGTATAATATGAATGTCAAAACCTACACAGAATGCAGAAACCACAATTTGATACATGTTTGCCACCTTTTAACATGGAGGTCACCAGAATCAACATGGCGGTTGCCATTTTCCTTAAATGGTGACATGGCAGTAGCCAGTTCCAACATGGCGGTCGCCTGGTTAAGGGATGATGTCACTGTACAGTTCCCTTCCAAGTTGGCGATCAGCTACTCTAAGGTAGCGATCACCACTTTGATGGTTCTTTTCCTACGTTGTTTTGTTCTCCAGCCTTTTCTTGCTTTATAAATACAGCCCTGGAGGCCTCATTTTCTGTTGGTCTGACCCAGATGGCTAACCCCCTTTCTTCATGGATTGAGGCATTCTCCTATATCGAACGTTTAAACTTTTCCCCTTTCGGTATCAACTCCTTATTTCCTCTCGTGGCCATAAAGAGCTATGCCCCACTGTGGAGGAATTTCCTGCTATTTTGGATTTGGCTCCTTAAAGCTCCGTTGTGGTTCCCACTTTCTTTCTTTCAAATCGTCAGCAAGTGATACGGTTTTGTGGTCTATCTATGATGGAGGCCTCTCTTTTGACACATGATGACTGTCTTGATATATCCTAGATCATTGATAGATTTTGTCCTACCGGTGACCTTAGTGACCTCGACTTTCAGCTACAGCGATGTTTTGCTTCTGTCTTCTTAGCCAGTATCTTCTTATCTCTTATGATGGGCGGGTTAGCTGTACATTGGTTGACATTGCTGACCAGATGTGGATGGGGAAGGACTTTGTACCACTTATCCTAACTGAGACACTGCTGGGTCTAGATGCCGTTCATCGTGGTGAGACCACTACTTCTGCTGGCAACCCCTTACTTCTTCAGGTAAACCTCAAACATTTATCAGACTTCTGTCATATTGTAAGGCTTTTCCTTCACTATTTTAACTTTTGCTATAGATCTGGCAGATGGAGAAGGTAAATCTTATACAAAAACCACCTACTAATAGACACAGTGCTGCAGCTTTCCTTTACCGCCCCTGTTATCAGATAAGCAGTACCGAGGTAGCCTGGCGACAGTACCTCTCATCCCTGACTGGCCTAGATAACACCTGGCAGTGCCCCTGGTGGCAGATCCTTGCCATGACTCTAACTACTATGGATCACCTTGGTGTCTTACTGATTGGTCTGCATCAGACTACTTTCTATTACCCCTATCAGACATGCGGCAGTTCGATCGCAGTCAGATCGTCTTTCCTAGTATCCGAGGTCGTCTATTCTCATCTGCGCTGCGGGGTCCATTTCTAAAATTGTATCAGGATGCCAGGCCTTTTCGTTCACGTATGGAAATACAGGAGCAGCAATGTCCCGAGCTTTCTGCTGAGTACAATATATGGCTGATGCAGGATCAGGAGCAGAAAGATAAAGAAGAAGGAAAACAAGCAACAAAAAGGAGAAAGATCTAAGGGCCTTCGCTTTATTTTGAAGATTTAATAGCTTTCCTTTTTTGTTTGTAGAGTTTAGGACTTGCGTTCCTTCCCTTTAAAAACTTTGTAGCTTTAATTAAAGTAATGAAAAACTCCCACTTTATGTTTAAGATGGTTCAAATTTATCCAAAGTTTTTATTATCAAAATTTTAAAATTTAATTTGCACTGGTCTTACTTATATTCAAATATGGTTAAAAACAAAGAATGTGGCCGGACTTCTTAAAAGAAGCTGCCTACGTATTCCAAAAAGATAGAATTAGGCCATGACGTAGTTCGGGCTTGATTTTCACTCGGGTATCGACACTCTCCTTTTGTAATGCCCTAACTTTTTCCAAGGTCGTCCTTTCGGGTTTTCGGCCTTGCGGGCTGCTATAACTTTTTTCTGAGTTGCCTTTTCGATTTTTAACTCAGCGAGCTTTTATTTTATCTTTATTTTTATCTCAAGTATAGTATTTTTTGAGTTGATCGAGGTTAACTGGAGTAGAGAACACATTGCCATCCAAATCCATAATAATGACTGCACCACCGGTCATGATGGTTTTAATGAGAAACGGTTCGGATCAATTTGGCTTGAACTTGCCTCTCGGGTCGAAGATAGGAGCTCTGATTTCCTTAAGGACCAGATCTCCTTCTCTGAGATCTCGGGTCTTGACCCTCTTATTGAATGCTCAAGCTATCCTACTTTGATAACCTTGTACATGAAACAAAGCCTATAGTCTTCTTTCATCAAATAAGGGAAATTCTTCCATCTGGTTCCTCTTCCATTCTACTTCTTCAGTGTTTACACACAGCTTATTGACCCCAAAATGCCCTCGTTTGTATAGTCTTCCCCCGCAAATGTTGATCTGGGTAGATAATCATCGTATTGCTCTCTTGTCTTTTTTGCTAGCAAACTTGGGGTATTCTCCTTTCTCCACGAAGTTCTGAATGTTAAAATACCATGGAAGGGCATCAGTGCTTTCCTCAATTGCGGTCG
Source organism: Heliamphora exappendiculata (assembly GCA_034768845.1). Classification (NCBI taxonomy): domain Eukaryota; kingdom Viridiplantae; phylum Streptophyta; class Magnoliopsida; order Ericales; family Sarraceniaceae; genus Heliamphora; species Heliamphora exappendiculata. The sequence goes on along the minus strand of JAOTRH010469458.1, from coordinate 11,770 downwards.
TCGTTTCGTATGCCGATTTTCTTTCCTGTTCAATTATCAGAGGCCTCGTTCGGATTCCAGGTGGTATGTCAATCATGGATGCTAGGGTGGCCAGTGCGTCGGTAAATTTGTTCTGTAGTCTTAGCACATGGGTAAAGATTACTTATTCGAAACACGATATTAACTTCTCTAGTTCTTGATGACAGAGAATCAAGCTTAAGTCCCTGACCTTCCATTCTCCTCTTGCTTGTGAACCTATCAGTGCTGAATCTCCAATGACTTCTTGCTTTCTTGTCCCTAATTCTAAGGCTGCCTCCAACCCAGCTAAACATGCTTCATATTCAGCCTGATTGTTGGTAACTTCAAAATTAAGCTTTAGAGACAAATGAATGTGGGATTCGTCCGGAGTGACAAGAAGGACTCTTATTCCATAGCTATATTGATTGGATGCGCCATCAAAATATAGAGTCCACTTGTCATCCCCGACTTCCATCAGCTGTTCGTTAGGAAACTAGAACTCTGTGTCCTCACCCCCTTCAATTGGTTGATCGGCCAAAAATTCTGCCACTGCTCTACCCTTGATTAACTTCTGGGTGACGTATCTGAGGTTAAATTCTGATAACAGCATCAACCACCGAGCCAACCTTCCTGTCAATGCTAGCTTTTCAAATAGGTACTTCAACGGGTCCATCCGGAAGATGATATTCACTGTGAAAGACAGCATATATTGCCTCAGTTTTCGAGAAGCCCAAACTAAAACCCAGCATGTCTTTTCTAGTGGTTTGTATCGTATTTTTGACCCTGTCATCTTCTTGCTTAAGTAGTAGACAGCCTTTTCGATTCCAGTTTCACCTTTTTGTGCCAACATACATCCCATAGCTGAATCAGTCACTGACAAATAGAGGATCAATGGCCTAACAGGTTCGGAAGGAGATAGAACAGGTGGATTTTATAGGTACGATCACACGGCATTAAAGGCATCTTGACATTTCTGATCCCATTCAAACTCAACTCATTTCTTCAATAGACGAAAGAGTGGCACGCAGGTAGTTGTTAGTTTTGTGATGAACCGACTGATGATTTGTATCTTACCCAGAAAGCCCCTGACTTCTTGCTCGGTCCTTGGAGGAGGCATTTTCAAGATTGCCTTGATCTTTGAAGGATCGACTTCAATGCCTCGTTCGGTGATCATAAATCCAAGTATCTTTCTGGCAGTGACCCCAAAGGCACATTTCTGTGGATTGAGTCGCATCTTATATTTTCGAATCCTATCGAAGAACTTTTGCAGTGATACATTGTGGCCATCCCGATCCTTAGACTTGACTATCATATCATCCACGTACAGTTCGACCTCCTTATGTTTCATATCATGCAGTAAGGTAGTGGTAGCCCTTTGATAGGTTGTTCCTGCATTTTTCAAACCAAACGGCATCACACGATAACAATAGGTGCCCTAGGGTGTAGTGAATGTCGTCTTTTCTCCGTCCTCGAGATCCATCAGAATCTGGTTATTCTTGGAGAAACCAACCATGAATGATAGCAAGGCATGTCCCGTTGTACTGTCTACCAAGACATCGATGTGTGGCAGTGGAAAATTATCTTTCGGGCTAACTTTGTTGAGATATCAAAAATCCACGCAGACTCAGATACGTCCGTCCTTCTTTAAAATCGGCACGATGTTAGCTACCCATTTTGGATACTCGGCTACCATTAGGAATCCAGCATTGATCTGTTTAGCAACTTCTTCTTTGATCTTTAGAGCCCATTCTAGCTGGATCTGTCTTAATTTTTGTTTGACCGATTTGGCATCAGGGTATAAGGGGATATGGTGCTGGACAATGTCAGGATTAATTCCAGGCATATCCTCGTAAGACCATGCAAATACATCCTTGAATTCTTTTAATAAAGTTATTAATTATTTTTGTTCAACTAAGGATAAAGAATAACCAATTTGTACATTTTGCGAGTTAATTTCATTACCCAGATTTATTGACAAAATTTCTTCAATTATTGATTGAGCACGCTTTTCTTCTTCTCTTTTTATTAGAAGTTTTATTTCTTCGGGGATATCCCCGTCAAATTTAAAATTGTCAAAAAGCATATGAAATAAATCAAACAAAGCAGAGTAACTAGAAATTTCATTCATTTAATTGAAAGAAGAAGAAATTACAAACTCGAAAGCATAAACAGGGGAAGGTACACAAATAGATGTACCCTCAACCACAGACTCAGATTCAAACTTGGACTCGGAACAGACATCATGTACATCATAAGACTCTAAGGTCCAGTTCTTCACTTCCTTTGTAGTTGCGTTGACAATGAGCTTGGTGCAGTCAGTTGGCGCACTGAAGCCCATCATGAAGCAATTTGAGTCGGCTACATGCAGTTGTGCCATCTTTTCATTGAACAACGCTCCCATATTGACTCCATCGAGCTTGTTGGCCCAGTCTTTCACTTGAATCTTTTCTTCTTTCTCTTCCTCTTTCACCGTCTCTTCCTCTTCTGTATCAGACAACTGATGGCCGAAAAAGATCTCCAGCCCTGCCAGCCTTTGATTGGTTTTTTCGTCGATCCATGGTTTTGGAAAGTCGCAGTACGGGAAATCTTCCCCTTCCTTGACAAAGTACCCATTGAGCGTTCTAGAATAATTAGCCTTCCATCCCTTTTTAGGCCCATCCAAATCTTCTTCCGTTGGCTCTTACCCAATACCAAAACGGTGCGAAGTTAGCAATACCTGGATGGGTTCCAGGATACCCTACTGCTTACGCTCTAATCACATACTAGAGAAAAAGGACATTTACCACATCATTATTACTGCCCACGGGTTGATGTACATTTTCTCCTCATTCAATAACATCTGTACAGCCTGGGCTTCGTCGAACTGAAAGCCACTAAGCGATACATCACCTTCACCATGCTGTACTTCCAACATAGTTGAGCCCTCTCCTCCCCTTGGAAGATGAATGTTGTCTTCCCTATAAATAGTTAGAACTGTGCCATTTCTTATCAGTTTTAGTTTCTGAGGGAGAGTCGATGGTACAGCCTGGACACTTGGGTCATGCAACCAGGGTCTACCCAATAACAAGTTAAAAGCTGCCAGTACATCTAGTACATGAAACTCGACCGATGTTTCTAAAGGCCCCACTGATATCGCAAATGACACCAGTCCCAATACGTCCCTCCTTGTGTTGTCATAGGCCCGAACTCCTTGGTTGCTCGGTACGAAGTGCTCCGTCTTTAGTCCTAAATAGAGTGCTGTTCTAAGCAAACATACATTTAATGAAGACCCGTTATCAATAAGAGTCGCGGGGACCCTTTTGTCCAGGCATTTAATGGTAATGTATAGTGGTTTGTTATGATTCCTTTCCTCAGCTGGCAGATCTTTATCGAAAAAGGAAATGACTTTCGGCTCTACCGCTGGCAGAATAGTCTAATCAATTGCTCTGGGGTGGCATCTATTGAAACGCTGGCTTTATTCAAAACCTTTAGCATAGCTTGTCTGTGTTTATACATGGCCATCAGTAGCCCCTAAATGCTGATATTGGCTTACGTCTTCTTTAACTGCTTCAGCACTACATCATCCTCTTCTTCCTGTTCTTTCTCCTTTCCCTTTTCGCTTGATTGCCCTTTTTCTAGCTGGGCTGGCTTGAAATGCCGCCCACTTCTGGTCAGATGTTCTATCCCCTCCTCGGGATCCCATAATTCTATTATTGTGTCGCTGGCCTGTCGTACCTCGTTCACAGGTGAAGGGCTTTCAAATGCCCACAAATTATCTAAATCACCAATTGCTACTCTTCCTCTTCTTTCCTCATCATCTTCAATAGCCCATGTATTATCAACTTCCTCCCAGATGTCTTCTTCGATAAAATCCACCTGTTGTTCCCGAGCGGCCTAGAAATCGGACCACTTCGCTCTGTCTGATTTTAGCATGACTCTTACCAGCCAATATAACTGCATCTCATCAACATATATCTCTTCCTAAAAAAGTTGCCTCTTCTTTCCTCGTCATCTTCAATAGCCCATGTATTATCAACTTCCTCCCAAATGTCTTCTTCGATAAAATTCACAAGTTGTTCCCGAGCGGCCTAGAAATTAGTCCACTCCACTCTGTCTAATTTCAGCACGACTCTTACCAACCAATAAGACTACATCTCGTCAACATATATCTCTTCCTCAAATAGTTGGGAAAGAGCGATGCCATTAAGGACATGGTCAAACCCATAAGGTCGGACCAGGTAATCCAAAGGCCTGTCATCTTCTTCATTGTGCTCCTTTTCTTCTTGTTGAATAGCTGGGAATGCTGTCTGATACCACTCCCAAACACCACCATTTCATTCCTTCATTCTGTCCCAGCCATCTCTAACCATGATAAATGAACATGCCGTCTAATTCTTAGCAGATGAAACACGAGGGCGTGGCAAACATGCTGAACAGATATACCGACTTGAATCTTTTGATTTCCCTAGAGATATGTAATTTACTCCAGCTTGCCTGGCATGATATGGTAGGGGATTAGTCATAACATTCGGCTTTAGAGTAGCGGATGGTGGGGGAATCACCTTGTTGTTGATGACGTTTTAGATCTCACGTCGGAGTCTTAAGCACTTATTAGTTGGATGTTTGTGACCTTGGTGGAAGGCGCAGTATTGAGAAGCATTAAACCTTGGCGGTAGGGGATCAGGTACGGGCATGTGGTCTAACGGCTTGATAAGCCCTTTTTCGATGAGTCAACTCAGGGTAGTGGATAATAAAATGTTGAGAGTAGTGAACACCCTCCTAGGGCTTTGTTGTTGCTGACCGTTGTCCGACTGATGGGTATTGTTGGATTACTGGGCAAAAGAAGACAAGTTTAGCAAGTTTAACTCGTTTGAGCGAGACACGAAATTGGTGGTGACAGTTTGGTTTTGGTTGTTTGCTAGGAATGTTCTTTTAGGTTTTTGGCTGGGTTTGGCTTTCTCGATATCCCCAGACTGAATGGCGTCTTCAATCTGTACTCCAACGTCAAACAATTGTTCAAAGGTAGAAAGCGACAGAGTAATAAGATACTATTTCAGTGGAGACTGCAGATTCTTAATCACGATCCTCACTTGTTCCTTCTCAGTGGGTCAGTTTGTCATCTTTGCGGCTTTACCCCTCCACCGAGTCAAGAAATCAACAAAAGACTCCTGGCTCTCCTGTCGAGTTGTTTCGAGCTCTTTAGTGGTGACATCCAGTTGGGCATTATAGCTGTATTGACTAACAAAAGTCGTGACTATATCCTCCTAAGTCCTAGTTTTGACAACCTCCAAAGAAAGAAACCATCTCTACGCAGCCCCAGAAAGTGATCGGTGAAACAGTTAGGCCTTGAGCTGATCATCAATTCCCATGGGAGACAGGGTTCCGACATACATTCTCAGATGAATGGGTGAATCTCTAGTACCATCAAATTTCTCCATCTCCGATATTTTAAACTTTTTATGCAACTTTGCATCTGAGAATAGGCACAAACCACCCACATCCAGCATGTATTCTTCTACTCCATTTGCCTTCCTCAGCACCTTCTCTATTCGGTCGATCTTATCCGCCAGCACAAATTTCCTAGACTGGGCAGTGTTCTCTTCTTCTACCACCACCGGGCGGGGAACCCGAGGTGGTACAGCGACTTCTGGTACATCTTGTCCTTGGTTGTTATCCCAGAAGTCTTTGCCATTCTCATTTGTGTCATCTAATTGTCCATTCACAACGGGCATACGAGCCTGAATTGCTCGAATCTGCGCCTGACACTAATTTTGAGCTTGGGTCTGCTACTCCATAGCTCTTTATATCTTTGTAATGGCTCTCATTAGTGCTGTCAATTTCACCTCATTCTCTGCCATTTTAACTGATTGTTCGGACACTCAGTGAAGTCTGCCTGATTCTAACCACTCCCAAACACGTGTTAATTGCACTCTTCTCGGCTCAATGGTAAACTCACAGGAAAATCTAAGTTCTAAAAGTAGAACAACCAGTATCAAATACTTCCAAGATGAGAATTCTGACGATAGATAGCAAACATCCCAGATACCTGAAACATCAAATCATAAGAAGATAATCACGGAGGCTATAACAATGCCCCTGTCGGGCTCATACTGGTAGCATAACAACTGAACAAGTTCGACTAAACTTGGGTGAAGAAACAGGTAGTACTTCGGCAAGAAAATAAAACTAGGCTAAGAGGATTGGTTTGACCTAGAATTCTAAGGAATAGCGGGCAGCATAATGGTAAGAAACTAGCTCATGCGAGTATAGCAAGGATCTGAAGAAAATGAGCCTAAACAAAGGCGGGGGGATGAAACTAACAGCTCGAAAAGAATCCATAAGAGAGAGAATCTACCCTAGAGGTTTCAAAACGAAACACAGGTATGACCCCGAGAGAAAAACTATGGTGTGGAAACCAAACATGGTGAGAGCGAAGCCTGGGTAAGAATCCGAAGGCGAAAAGCCAACCTAACCAAAGGATAAGAGAAAACCCAGGCCGAACCCTGAAGATGAACTAGCTTAAGCCCGAACAAACAATCCTAACAATACGCAATCCAAACATACAATTAAGAAAAATATAATCTCACTAGGGTTAGTAGTACCTAATGGGGGGTTTTAGGCTACTATATGCAAAAGGCCAGTTTTGGTTTGTCAAACAGGGTACCTTCTGAATAAAGTCGAGTATATACCTCTCATGCTTGGAGTGGTGCAGGACATGGTCAAACAATACGTCCGAACTCTTTTACTACACCTATGATAGCGTACAATCAGCAAGGCTTGCCCGTCTTTCCAACAATCCCCAAAATGAATGAACGTTTAGGGCATCGGGTCGACCAGGCAAGGGGGGTTTTGAATAATAATGCATAAGCATGCAAAAATGTAAAGGAGAAATTCTTATTAAGAACCAATGATGTTTTCAAGTCTAGCCCTCTTATTTGATTTTATAAACCAGTCCCCAGCAGAGTCGCCAAGAAATACTGTGGCGCCGAGATTTTTGGAATTTGGAAAGTATTTCAAAAATAAGAGAATTCAAAGATGTTTAAAAAATATTTTAACACCTTCAAAACTAAATTTTGAAAACTCTTTTTTTGTTAAAAATAGAGTCGCCACTTAGTTTTTGAGAAAAACTAAGAAAAACAAAAATGGCTACTGATCTTTAAAACGTTTAACTAGAGAAAAAAGGTTTGGGGGCTAAGATACGAATCAGAGAAGGTGTCAGGCACCTCGTTCGCCTAACCGTACGGTTGGCATCTACTAATCATCATTGGTTCTTTAATAGAATGTCTCAAATATATACGAATAAAGAAAATAAAGACAAAGAAAGAATATCCAAAATCAAATATGAAAAATACATAACATATGTACATAGCAATCCAAATCAAAACAAATAAAGGGACAAAATCTTAAATCTTATGACATGCAATTTCTAACTAAAAGATACATGGAATACACACACTTGCAATATTATTTAAACAACCTAAACTAATATGATTTAAATAAAAAGAGAAAATACATGTTAGAAATTGTTAAAATTATCTAAATATGAATTTACTACAAAAATAAGCTAAAATATTTTAAGTATAGCACTAAACTAACATTCATAAATCATCAAAAACATAACTAAAACAAAAGCATGTGAAATTTCTAAATTAAAAATAAAATTTACTAACACAGAAATTAGACATGAAAGAGTACTTAAAGATTTAGAGAAAAAGAAAGTAAAAAAAAGGTTTATAAAAGAAAAGTAAAATAAAGGAAGGATTGGAAGATGCTATTAAACTATTAAAAGGAAGCCTAATTATTCATATTTTATAATTTAAAGGAGACAAAAGAAAATAAGAGAAAAAAAAAAGCAAAAGGGAAGAAAATGGCTATAAATGAAATCTAACTTAAAATACTTTTTATGATTTTTTTTTTGCATAATAATATGAAAGAAAATCATACTAACATTAAAAAGAAGAAAAAGAAAAGAAAAGTGCAAAAGAAAAGAAAATTAAAGTTAATAATAAAAAGAAAAGAAAAGAAAAGAAAATGTAGCATTGCAAAAAAAATAAAACTAGTAATAGAGAAAAATAAAGTACTAGAAAATGGCATTATACTAATAAAAGAAGAGGAAAAGAAAATAAATGCTTAGAAAAGAAAATTAAACTAATGCTAAAAAAATAAAAGAGCATTAAACTTAATATTAAAAGAAAAGAAAAAAAAAAGAGAATAAATATTAATAAAGAAAATTAAACTAATGCTAGAAATATAAGAGAAATTAAATATAACTATTTAACTCAAAGATGAAATGTAGTATTGATTACTACATTCACATAAATATAAGTGTATTATTATAACAATTAACAACATTAATAAGTTGTAATTGCAAGAATATTTTAACACTAATTTGATCAATGAATTAAAGAAAAAAATAATGTGCTTAGTGTGGATGTGTAAGCTAAGAAAGCAACTAAAGTGACTAAATTATATAAAGCAAATTAAATAATAAACGAGGTTAACTATATAAACAAAAGAAATACTCAAATTGAAAATAAATTTAACCCGACTACTCTAAAAGAGAGAAAATTGAGTTAGAAGAATCGGGGATCCAAACAAAATACCTGAATTGCTTAGGAATCCTCAAATTGGGGGAATGTGCTTCAATGGTCAAATCATGGGGTGGTGATCCAAGAAAGACTTTTAATGTAGGCGTCGAAGATTCGAATCTCGGTATTTCGACAGGGTTTCAGCGTCTGTACTCAAAATTGCTCGACAACTCGGCAGAGCTTCTCTCACTAAATCTCTCACTAGTTTTCTATCCTTGAAAACGTACCAGGGGTACGGTATTTATAGAATTCTTCAACCAATTAGGTGTTGCCACGTTTTGGGACACGTTAAATTATTTCGAGTTGGCGGTCGCCGAGTTGGACATGGCGGTCGCCATGTCCAAGAAAGGTTTCACAAGGTTCTAATGGCGGTCGCCACAATACAAGTTGGCAATCGCCAAGTTGAATGTGGCGGTCGCTACTTTTTTTTAGGGTTTCCAAGAGATTCTATTGACGGTCGTCAGAATGAAAGTTGGCGATCGCCAGGTTAGAATGACTTGGACAACAAGTTATCGACGTTTCTACAAACTTTCATTGGTTTGAAGGTTCTGAGTTCAAATACTGTGCTTGGATTACTTCCCGATGATCGAACTAAAACACTATTCAAGCTGTTTTCATCATTGGATTCACCTAAGATTGGGCGGGGTCAAATTGGGGGAGTCTACAATCTGTTTTATATTTTCCTGTTAATTTAATTAATTCAGAAATTCAGTTTTAATTAAATATTTTGTAAAGAAAAATTAAATTAAAATTTTTTACTTAATTTTTTAATTAAATAAATTTTTTTTAGATATTTTATTATTATAAAATATCACATTTAAGATGATTTTTTTTTTTTAAAAAATTGAATATCTTGAAAAAATGTGGAAATTAATTCCAATTTTTGAATTAATTAAATAAAAAAATATTTAATGTAAATAAATTTTTATTTTCAAAAAAATATATAACTAAAATAAAATAATTGAATACCTTTAAACACTACTCTAACTGAAAAGTTAGAGAAAAAACTGTACATTCATTGAATTTTATTTGTTACGCATTAAAATACGAAAAGATGGTTTGGCAAATCGAAATTTTTGAAATTGTGTACACGAAAAAAAGTTTTGAACTCTTTCAGATCGTGTGGTTTTTAAAATTAATAAATTTATTTTAACTAAACGAATTTTTATAACCCTCAAAAATATTTTAAAAATTTACGTGGGAGAGAAATTTATTCACAGATAAATCTCGCGGTTCCCATCCACAGTTTGTAGGCGATATAATTAAATCCTGTATGTTGGCAGTAAAGCCTTTCTCCCCATCGGACAGATTAATTGCAGTATCCCCAGTACAAACCTCCTTTAGCGATAACTCTAGATAATTGTCAGTATGGATCACTTCTCCATCTGAATAGTTCATTGTGAAGCAATTGATTTATGATTAGATGGTGGTTAACACTTAGTGGTAAATAATTAGTATCATTTCTATCTGAGTCACTGCTATTATTTACTGGACCGAAATTATATCATCTATTTAATTTTGCTTGATATGGTCAGTTGACTAGATAGTAAAATTAAAAAGAATTGACCTGTCTGGACAAACGATGGATAGTATACGTGCTCCCATCGATGCATGCTATTCACAGAAAACCAAGCTACTGGCGAATGTTTTTTTAATTGGAAGAGGAAATCAAATTAAAATAAATTTAAAATTTTACTCGTCATAATTAATGGTTAATTTTAATTATGTGATTCTCACGAATAAAATAGCTTTTAATCCTCTTGCGTCTATACTCAAAGAAAACTAACTAACGGGACCAAACTATGTTGACTGAAAAATAAATTTGGACATTGTATTAACTGCTGAGTGTGGCTTTGGGAATTATGGGTCAAAAATAAGAAAAGTCAAAGATATTTTGAAAAATATTTTAAACACCTTGAAAACTAAATTTTGAAAATTCCATTTGTTAAAAATAGAGTCGCTACTTAGTTTTTGAGAAAAATTAAAAAAAATAAAATTGGCTACTGATCTTGAAAACGTTAACCAGAGAAAAATTATTTGGGAGCTAAGGTACGAATCAGGGAAGGTGTTAGGCACCCCGTTCGCCCAATCGTAAGGTTGGCCTCTACTAATCATCATTGGTTCATTAATATAATTTCTCAAATGCATATAAATAAAGAAAATTGGGGTGAATAGAGAATATCCAAAATCAAGTATAGAAAAATACATAAAATATGTACATAACACTCCAAAATAAATAAGTGTCAAAAGAAAAATTATAAATCTTATAACATACAATTTCTATCTAAATGATACATGAAACATACCCACATGTAATATTGTTAAAAATAACTTAAACTATCATAATATGCAAAATAATAAAACATGTTATAAGCTACCAAAACTACCTAAACATAGATTTGCTATAAAAGAAAGAAAAATCAAACTATCCTAAACATGCTTTCAAATAAATAAACTAAAACTTGCGTTTTATCAAAATTAACTAGGTTAACCTCAACGTAATGAATTACTAAAAAAATAAAAAAATAAAAAATACATAAAAGAGAAAAATGCTATATTAAATGAAAGCCTACTTAACAAAGAAATTTAAAATAAGAGTTCTGTAATAAAAGAGAATTTAAAGATTTTAAAAAAAAAAAAAAGAAAAGAATTTGACAAGATATGAAAGGTAAAAAATGCTATTAAGAAGAAAATCAATTATTTACATAAAAATAAAAATAATAAGAATAAAAGAACATTAAAAGATATCTTCATGTTTTTTGTGCTTTTGTTGTTAATAGAAGGAAAAAAAATATTTTGAGAGACAAGTTATGAAGATTTAGCTATTAACATTTAAAAGAAAATAAAACAGAAAAAAATAGAAGAAAAGAAAAGAATAATAGAATATTTTTAAGAGAGAAAATTATGAACTACTTAAAAATGAAAATTAGTTTAAAAATCTTTTTGTAATTTTTGAGTTTGATGAAAATAGAGAAGAATGAGGATAAAAGAAAATAAAACTATAAAAGAAAATTGTAAATGAAATTTTATAAGTACTAATATTAGGAGAAAAGAAATATTAAATAGAATTTTATGAAGAAACTAAAACTAATAATAATGAAAAAAAATTACATTAATGAAAGAAATGCTAAAAAAATATTGAATTAAATGAATATTTAAGCTAATATTACTTAGGTTGGTGTTAGCAAAAGAACATTAAACTAAAA
>JAOTRH010469447.1:0-27173 GCA_034768845.1 Heliamphora exappendiculata | reverse complement strand
GGAAGTTGAGTTCACCATATTAGATACAGTCCATACTGAGATTCTCAAAAGAACTCTCCTACTAGTAGCCTAGATTTAGCCATTGAACGCTACACTACATAATTGAATTGAAGCAAAATGAGTCTGTCAAACTAGAACTGGCCCAAAAATGAAAAAATAAGGGAAAAGAAACATAAATAGGAAAAAAAACAAAAAGAAAAAAGAACCTCCTACAGCTTAACTAAAAAAGATCATGAACACTAGGGGCATACTGGTTAGATGACAAGATCAACTTACTACTAAATATTTTGCGAAATTCAGTATGCATACAAAATACTTTCAGCATTCAAACAAAATATGTCAATACATCTAGTGAAGACAACTTAAGTGAAATGGTTACCTGACCAAATTGAAGCAAGCTATGACTGTAGAGATTGTAAGTAATGTTCCCAAATTTAACTACACGAGAGAATTCAGTGGGAATTGGCTCACTTGAAACAAAGGTTACCTGAAATAATAGTATATATCAATCATTCACAATAAAGTTCATCCATCTCAAGTTCATCGATGTTAATGCATAAATTTTACTTCTAAAAAAAAAAAATTAAGACAAAATTATTGCAACTCATTTCAAAATAAATGAGAGGGAGACTATTATTTTGATATAGGGATGAGGTATTAAGTAGCTGCTGCTGCCAAACATAACTTTAGCTATTTAACAGACTCCTCAACTAGAAGTACACAAAATATAATTTAACATTTCGAAAAGCAGCCAAATGTATTTAAGTGGTGTTCACTTCCAGCAAAACAGCAATCTAGTGCCCAAAAATCTCAAAACAAACAATACCACATGTTCTCCCATGCAGGTCCTACAAGAAATATGTTAATACTTATGAGCAATATCCATGTCTCGAATTTTATAACTCACGGTCCACACGAAACAATCAACTTAAACATAGAAAATGGAAACCAAACCTGAGCAGAAGCCCCACCAAGTTCGATGATTCCAGTTGTTTTCAGAGGATCACCTCCGAGAGTTCCCAGTGCATAATTTGCAACAACCCAAGCATAAACCCCTTCGTCAGAGCCTAAAACAATCATAGAACATTGTATTATGTTTCCTGATTGTGAAGCAAAAATTAAAGTATAACTTATCAACCAAGTGCAGTAAAGAGAATTTCTCTTAAGACCCAGAACAGGTATTAGGTGGACAAGTAGCAGACCACTTTGTAGTAGAACTTCAGCATGTTATTGAACAACATCCATACATTCCGATGCACCACTCTTATACAGTTGAAAAGAAAAAGAAAACAAAAAAGAATACAAAGGGAAATTGCTTAAACTTGTGAAGGGGTGATTAAATAGAAAATTCCTATGGCATGGGAGGACACTTCCCAACAGTTGTTCTAAATGAATCATAAGGTGATTTAACTGACCATGGAAACTAAAGTAAGCTAAAAAGCAATTGTGGATATCTATTTGTGCACATTGAATGATTGAAAGATCATAAGACCAAAATGCAAACATTAACCTAATAACATCCCGCATTTTTCTTATTGAATTAAGAGAGAATCCAAAGTAGAGATTTGCACTGGTTTCTCCAAGTTGGATGCAGAAAACTTGCAAAAATCAGTAGGTAGGAAGATAATTATCCAATCTTTTGTATGAACGAACTCAATGTCAAGGCCTTACTTCTATAGACAATTGACAGAAACAACATTAAATATGAATTGGGCAGAACATGAGGCTGGCCGAGAACATAACAGCTACATGCTAGGTAAACCAAAATCGTCGAGCACGGTACGGACAGGCGGCATCATACTTAGCCCGAACACTTGGGCAAAGGATCTTAATAAGCCTTATTGCAGATCTTGGAGGGAGATCTAATAAGCCTTATCTTGTCAAAGGGATTTTGATAACCTCTCTTAGGATGATTTAGCGTGATAAACCCAAATAACTCAAGAAATTACCTCTCATCTAAACCTCTTGCAATATAAAAAGGTATGTATGGAGAAGGTATGCTCTAAACACCATATTTTGGCATTCGAGAGCATCTTGGAGTTATTTGTTAACTTAAACATCATACTGCTATTTTGGACAACCACACCATTGGGGCAGCACTGACTTGTGCTCTTTACGTTCAATCTCGACACGTTCTGGAGTTAGATCATGGCGTGAAAGCTCCTTTTCGGGTTCGAGCCTCGAGGGTTATTTTACATTCTTACAAAATGCATCCCAAAATGCGGGCACGGCTTCCTTTTTCAATTCCCAGTAACATTCCATTAGCTGCAAGCACAATTGCATCTTTTCCACCTTCTTTGTCAAATACTCTGACGTTTCATACTAGAATGAGATTCCATTACACCCATTTGAGATAAAAACATTCAATACTTGTAGCATTGCAGCATAGAATCTGTACGCAGGTTTCTCTACAAACAAGCATGCCGACAAGGGTTCTTCTCAAACCAAGACACTTCCAGTAAAAATGGAGTCATTGTGTTAGTGAACTAATTAACAAACTGGTTTTCTCTCCGATTTATTCTTTGTTTATGAGGACAAATTGACTAATGCATGCACAGTCAACGGATGACCGAACAAAGACAAATAAGAAACTAAGGGTTAAAATTATGACTACTAAGAGTTTATTGTCTAAGTTTTAATCCCTGTGTCTTACACATGTTTGGTCAGTCATCTCTCTGTGAAATTATCATTTTTCATTGTCTAATTAGATACAGTGAGAACCAAATGGACTCCAAAATGCATTAACAATTTAACATGGAAGAGAAACATATCAATTTCACAAGGAACATACCAGTTATAACAGACGCCCAATCATTGCGAAACTTGAACCCGGACAACTTCAGAACCTGCCGACAAGACTCCAAAATCAGATTTTGAACTCCCAAATCCAGCATCCTGAGCCCCGCCGTCGCCATGAGCCGGATTTCTGTCTGAACCCAGTATTCCTTCGGAACCTTCTTCTTCCCAAACTCCATCAGCTCCTCCAACGCCCTCCCCGCCCCCTCCGGATCCTCCGCGTACGCCGACAACCCCGGGCTCAGCCGCATCGACGCCACCCCGTTATTCCCAAAATCGAAAACCGGAACTCCATCCCTAATCACGAACTCGAACACATGAATTCGAGTCCCGGTGCTTCCTCCATCGATCACGATCCCGAATTTTCTCTTCCCGGAATTTCTATAAAAGGTCAATGATACAAACACATAACACAACAAAGCGATGGCTATTGCGATTGACACAAATACAAGAACGTTGTATTTCGTGATATTGGCAGAAGATTTAGGGTTTCGAGAGAAGAGACTGGATCGATGAGGCGAGTTTGCTCGGAATTGAAGCCTGATCGAATCCATTTTGCTGAAGGCGTCGATCTTAGAATCACGACCGAGCATGCGAGCATTCGGTCGTCGCATCAAAGTGAAGAGAGCGCAGAGAGAGTGTACGTAAATGATATACGATGAGTGAGGAATGATTGAAGAAATCAAAGAGAACAAATTCGTAATCCTGTTTTCGATTTCGAAGAACAGTTTGTGTGTTTTTTGGTTGATCGGATATGCGAGAGGGCTAACGTCGGAGGAGTCGCCAGCCCTCTCTGTCTCTCCACTCTGCTTCTGGTTGTCTGGTGATGTTTCTTCTTGTTGGGGATGACGACGATTCCAAGCTTTCTGCTTCGGGTTACGGAATCGCGTCCGTTCCGGTCCAATTCAGTCCGGTCCGGTACGTTCCAAGCATATCGGGCTCGTTCGATAGAAATTAATAATCAACTGAGATTAATATATGCATTAAAAATAAAGTGGAATTAATATTAAGATGGTAATTATTCTTTTATATTTAATTTAAATAAAATTAAATAATAAATTAGAAAAATTCATCTTTAATTTCGGTAAAATTGAATAATATAATATATAATTATATTATTTTTTCTAATATTAGTCTTGTTTTAAATAAATAATAAAATAATATTTCTCTTCTCAAATAAATAAATAAATATTTTCTTTACTCCTTTTTCAAAAAATTTGATATTATTTTACTCATGTGAATGGCGATATGGCAGAGGTGAATGGCGATATAATAGAGGCGATTAACGAACGACGAACGGCGATAAGAGCGACACCGCAGAGACAAAAATAATAAAGAGCGAATGGTGACAAGAACAACACTGCGACTGATGAAGACGGATTCAACGATGACAATGGCAAGGAGAACACTGGTTTTTTGTTCTTAATATTAGGATAAAATCTTCCACAAAACATAATTCACTTGAACTGAATTAGCAGTCGATGAATGTTGTATAATGAGAGTGGGTCTCGGGTGAGATTAACAGTCCATCCGAACTATTAGTCCGACTCAAATAAAACAAAACAAATAGGGTTATAAGTGGCCCACCAAACCCGGCAGATTGGGAAGCTAATTCAGCCCTTATAACAACTAACAAATAGGCCCTTTGGCGTTAAAATAGGGGTAAGTTTCTCTTAAAAGAAAAATATTATTTATTCTCGGAGTATTATGTGTTATTATTTATTTGATTTTTTTGACAAATAAAAATAATTTTTTTTGGGATAAAGTCCTATTTTGCATAATTATACTAGTTTTGGTCCTATTTAAAAAGTTTTATTAGATCTAGTCCTAATATTTAATAATACCCTATGTTATCCCTCTTTAGTGTCTCTAAGAACCCGACTACTAAACTAAAAAGCTATTTCTAAAATTAACGAAGCAGCTCATTTCAAATGTTTTTCATCTTGACAATAAAAATCTTGTTCGGCGTATGTAATTATTAACGGCCGTGTTACTGTAGAAATATTGATACATTTATCGTTTATATATGTGTTGTAGGATCTTAACAGATGTATTGCAATAAAGTACTGATACATTGCAAGATCCTAACAGACGTCTTGCAATGAAGATGTTAATATATTTACCATTTATATATGTGTTGCAGAATCAACAATGGAATAAACAGAACTATTTCACAAATGTCACATAATACTTTACTCCAATTAATTAAAAAATGTGTTTTAACCTTTGAAGAAAAGAAAATATCTTCAAAGTTCAAAAAATAGTGTTTTCATAAAAATATCCACTGTTTCAATAAAATCTACTCATAAAATGGTTGCTGATATTATGGCACAACCAAAATCAATTCCTTAAAATCCAATATGTTTAAAACCAATTTAGTTTGAAACGTCTCATATATAATGCGTCGGATTATAGAAAGTAAATCAAACTAAATATTGATTTTATTTAAAAAAATAATTATACACAAAGCACAAAATCTAACATAACTAAAACTCTTACAACTTTATAAAAGAAACTAATTCGTAATTAACTCACAAAAATATACTATGCAAATTAAGTAATTTTTGCTTACCTTTCCAACAAAGGTGAGCTCACATTATTTTACACGAATTAATTTTTACTATATAATTAATTAAAAATACCAAGTAGACAATGGCAAGTGCTGCTCAAAGAATATTGAACAACTACTTTACTAAAAACCTCACACCATAGCATTTTATGGATACAAAGTAGGTACACAACAACTGTGTAAATTATTTCATATTTTAGGTTCTATAAAAAAAATATCTTTACGTAAAAATGTAATTTGATTAGATATCGATAAACATATGATGGCATTGTCTTATATTTTACAAATAAATAATTTTGTTTTAAAAGTTTTGTAAAGTATTTAATTTAGTATTAAATATTTTTTAATTTATTTTATGACAATTCAAGGTGGTTGTATATGTGTATATCTCCTAAGTTGTTAGGATAAGTTCAAAAGAGTTTGAGTAGATAGAAAATCTTTCATTAGTATCTATTTAAATCTTTTTGAGTCTTTTATCAGAATATTATTTAGGATGAAAAGATTGAAGTACAGTACAAGAAGCCAAGAATACAAGCAATGAAGCAGATTCGCGCAAGAGTAGAAGGGAATCTGACACATGACCACTCAAGCGATCCCAAGTGCGCTCGAGCGAATCTCGGGCAGTTTTAATTTGATTGAAACTCTAATTGCCTAGTTTTGAAACCTATATAAAGGACCATAAGCCAGCAACGAAAATTAACTTATGTACTTCAATAATTAGAGATTTTAAAGCAGATCAGAAGTTCCTTTCGAGTTCTAAAAATTTCAAGAATATTTGTGTTCAACTCAGAAGGTGTTCTAAGTTTACCGACGGAGGATTTTACCGGTGTAAAAGTGTTGAGGATTCAATATGTGTGATGCTTCGAGAATTCGTTGCTGCGGTGATCAAGCAGGGAATAGTGCATGTAGATTCAACAAGATAGCTCAAGGTGTTTGGATTGAGAATTCAATAAAAGTTTGTAAGTGGGTGTTTGTAACTGTTCAATTGGTTAGTGCTTGATTTATCTGGACTAGAATTAGTCCCGTGATTTTTACTCAAATTGAGTTTTTCACGTAAAAAATCTTGTGTGTTGAGTTTGGATATTTGATGTTTTACTTCTCGCATTCTATAACATAAATTGATTAAAAACGTAAAAAGAATATTTTTTAATTGGTTTGATTAAAAAATATATAAATAATTTTTTCATTTCGTATCAGATTGGGTTATTTTTTTTCAAAAATAATTATAATTTTTTTATTAAAAAAAGAGGGTTATAATTTTTTTTGATTAAAAATATTTTTTTTCAAAAATAATTTTTTTTTGAAAAACGGTCATAATCAATCTTAATAATGGAATTTTCAAGAGAAGACAACCCAACCATTAGACCACCATTGTTAGATGGAGGGAATTACATTTATTAGAAAGCTCGAATTTGGGCATTTTTAAAATTCATCGATTAAAGGGTTTGAATTTCAATTGTTAATGGCTATACCCGACTCACTGTCAAGTCTAGGAATGATTTTATTTTAAAATCAACCGAATAATAGAATAAAAAAGATTTTAAAAATATAAGCTGGAATAGCAAGGTTATCAATGTCATTTTTAGTGGTGTCACACCGGAAGAATTTTGACAAATTTGTACGTGTAAAATTGCTAAAGAAGCATGAGATATCTTTGAAATCACTCATGAAGGTAGTACAACTGTTAAAATTTCAAACCTTCAAAAGTTCACTACCAGTTTTGAAACCTTAAGAATAGAAGAAAGTGAGACATTTGATGAATTTATTGCAAAACTGAGTAATATTGTGAATTCTTGTTTTATACTTGGTGAAAAAATTTTGGAATCCCATATTGTTCGAAAAAAATCTTATGGTCACTACCTTAAAAATTTCAACCAAAAATCACCGCTATTGAGAAAAGCAAAGACATTGATCTTCTTAAAATGGAACAGTTAGTTGAAAACCTTCAAATATATGAGTCGACTCTCCGTCAACCAAAAAAATCTAAAGGTGTAACTTTAAAATCTTCCAAGGTTGACATAGAATATACTAAAGATGAGGTGAATTTTGACCATGAAGTTGTAAATTTTATTATTTAAAATTTTTAAAAATATATTTTAAATAAAAAATCTAACTTCAATGATAAGTCCGAAAAAACTGGTGACAAGAGTAAGAATGTTGCAAAAAAATTCAAAAAAATTCAAAAAATCAAAACCAGACGATACAGTGTTTTGAATGTCAGGGGTATGGTCATATTGCTCATAACTGTTCAAATAAAAAGAAAAAGAAAGAAAAAGTTTTTTCAGTCGCGTTGGATGATGAGTCAAGTAATAATGAAACAGAATCTGAACCAGATAATAAAAAGTGTAATTTTGCGGCTTTTACTGCATCGGTTGGCTCATCTAAATCTGAATACTCTGATCTAAAATCAGGTGTTTCTCATAGTGATTCTAAAAAAGATGATACAGATTCAGGTTCAGATTTAGACGATGGTAGTGAAAAAAAACTTTAGTGAGTTTATGATAAACTGCATAGAAAAAGTTATAAAATGATAAAAGTTGTCACTCAGCAGTCATTGAAGATTAAAATCTTTGAAAAAGAGAACGAATGTCTTAAATTAGAGTTGATCGAGTCTTAAGCTCTTGTTTTTCAATTAAAAAATTTTAAATATAAAATGTCTAAAAAGTTGGTCAGTTCTGGCAAACAGAGAAATGAGCTTATTGAATCTTATAATTCCCTCAAATCAAAAGTTTTGGAATTAGAACAGGAACTACAAAATTTAATAAAGTTAAAATCTTTGTTTGAGGCAAAAATCAAAGAATTAGAATCTGATTTGAATACTGCTAATACCACTCTTAAGAAGTTAAATGCAGGGTCCCTGAGTTTGAAAGAAATCCTAAGTGTTCAAAAAGTGGCGTCAGATCGAACTGGATTAGCGTATGTTGAGAATTCATCTGTTTCGAAGATTTCAGGTAAAATCAATTTGTTAAAGCAATCAACATGCCTACAGGTTTGGGTTCAAATACTTTGAAAAGTTCTGATCAATTCAAGACCTAATTTTTGAGAAATTATTTTAAAAAATCTTCGCCACAATCAATTAATTTTAAAAAATTTGTACCTATCTGTCATTATTGTGTTATTGTGAGTCACATCCAACTTTTTTGTAGAAAGCTTAAAGCTATTTGTTCGTATCAATATGAAAAAAATATGAAAAATTGCATGACCAAATCAAACTGGTGCATTAAAAAGCTCGTTGGCAGTTGGGTGCTCGAGCGAACTGTTTGAGCGCTTGAGCGGATAACTGGCAGAGAGACGAAGTAGCTTACTGGCAGTCAAGCGCTCGAGCGGACCCAAGGGGCGCTCGAGCGGTCAACTGGCAAAAAATTATTTTTTGCCAGAAACCCAGCACCCCTATGAGCTCTTTACCTAAAATTCAATATGTATTGGTCAAAAAGTCAGACTTGATTGGTAAAGTAGTTTTGAGTATTTCAAGAAATCAATTTGTTGATAAAAACTTTAGAAGCATTCCAACTGGAAAACATGTGCCTTAGAATAATATTTATCTCTCGTTTCTTTTTTTAAAAAAAAACCAAAATGCAAAAAAAAAGAAAAAAAAAAGGAAAAAGGGTTATATATATATATGTAAATTTTTTTGTACTTTTTTTGACTTTCAAAATCTGTAAAACTCGATTAATTCATAGTATATCAATTTTTACGAAATAAGTCAAAATAAAAAATTGACTTATTGATTTTTGTCGGTAATAAGTTAAAAAATTCATAATTTTGAGTCTACTTGATTAATTTTTAAATAAAAAACATTTGAACTTTTGTTTAAATTTTTCATTGGAACCTTTTTGAATATTTTTTTAAAGAACACTTTGTGTTTGACCATGGTGATAGGATTCCTATGTTGATGTTGATGTCTACGATGTAACGTCCCGATTTTTAAACAATAAAACTCTACAAAAATCAACACAAAAATGGGATTTCATTTGTGAAATGAATCTCCAAACACGCCATTCTAAACCCAAAAAGGTTGACCAAAAGATTCCCCATTTGAAAACCTCTTTTCAAAATAAAATTGAACTTTTTCACATAGCGACTGTCCACTCGAACAATCAGAGATCCGTTGGAGCGGTGAGACATCCGAGAGATTTTCAAGCTAGAAACTAAATTTTTTTTCTAAGTCTGAAAAACACATCTAAAATTTTTATCTCTGAACATGGATTTAAATTACCAAAGAATTTGGGCCAAAACGTTTATTTGATAAAGAAGTCAATTCTTCAACTTGAAAACGAATCATTGAAAGCACTAAACCCAAACCCAAAACAAACAAAACTATAACCAACCCAAGGTTTCTCTCTCAAAATCATCACAGCATACATACATTACTATAATCGCCTTAAGACTTTCAAAATATACTTCCAAGATCAAGCGTTATACATCATTACATGACTCCATAATAAGACGTGATAACAAACTTTCGAACAACAAAACTTCTATAAATAAACAAAAAGTTTTGTCTTTTGCCTACTTGGCTCCACGAGATCAACCCACGTGATCCAAACTATATGAAATTTTTTTTCAAAATTTCACAACGTGAGTCGAAACCCAATAGGAATAGACTATAATGAAATAAAATAGGATATGCAATCACGTAGAATATAATTGACTCGACTTCACAAGCCTTAAAATGGTTTTTCATCATCAAAATCACATATTTTTATATAATGCAAAGAGCGTCTAACAGTTTAAGAAAACGTTAACAAAAATGTTATTTTTTACTCGATTCCCACAACCGACAATGATTTATATGTACCGACTCTGTCGCATCGAGGACAAAGGTAACAACTATAGACTCTTGCTGATTACCCTAGTTCCGGGGTATCTAATGACCCGCTAAGTAATAACAAGTTCTATACGGAGTTACAACAAC
Organism: Heliamphora exappendiculata; assembly: GCA_034768845.1. NCBI lineage: Eukaryota > Viridiplantae > Streptophyta > Magnoliopsida > Ericales > Sarraceniaceae > Heliamphora > Heliamphora exappendiculata. The sequence continues at coordinate 16,893 of JAOTRH010469447.1, read as the reverse complement.
ACACGCCTCCTACTGGGGCAATCACTTATTTACGGGGATTAATCCGAAGAAGCGAAGCACTTGCTTGCGCAAAGTTTTTGGACTTACACCGAGGAGCAATGGCGGTCCAAATACATGCACTGTCACAGTACATCTACAAAATCATTAAAAACACGTTGCTCGACTACGAAAACTTTTAAATCTATACATTAATCATGCACAAAACGTCCGACGACCTTCCGTCATGTCGTCCATAACCAAGGAATAGCGACCAACACATTTCAATGTTTTACCATTTCAATCAAAACGTTTAAAATCAAGGCTCAACTCTAAAGGTTAGCTCCAAACCTCCTAAATACAATTTTCATAACTTTTACATAACTCTCTCCATTTTCAAAATTTACTTTTTTGAGAATCACGGACACCCACACGTCCACCAACTTTGTAATAAATCATAGCAAATGCAAAATATGCTTTTTGTCCAATCAAATACGGTTTAAACACAAAGTCTAATATTTATAACATTTTAAAATCGTCGAAAAAGCATACAATCGCACGTGGCACCCTTTTAAAGTAAGATAGCCTAGAATCATACCTCGATGAGTTAAAACTCAAAGCTTTGAACACCGATGAGAAACTAAAGTCGCCAAAATGCGATTCTGTTCGGATGAACGCGAAGCTCACGGCAAGGATACCAAGGATCGACTACCCGAATACTAAGATCCGAACTCGAATCAAGCCAAAAACTAGAGAGAAGGTAAAGCTTTTGAGAAATTTTTCTAGAGAGAAGAATCAAAAATTGCAAAATAAGCTCTGGCACAAAGATCAAAGCATTGGCTGTCTTTATAAAATCTCGCGCTCGGCTATCCGCTCGAGCGAATAGAGGCCCACTCGAGCGGTCCCTAACTGACCCAACTCTCGGCCACAAGCCCGCTTGAACGAACAGAACTTCGCTCGAGCAGTCATCGTTGGGTGAAAACTCGAACAAAAGGCGCATGACCAAGGCTATGCATGCATAACACATATGTAAATATGATAATAAAAAACGATTAAAGCAACAGCCAACACATCGAATAAATATTAAGAAAATAAAATGGAACCGGGTCTCACATACAACTACCCCAATCTGTTTATCTATCCACTGGTCCCTTTTCATTTAAAACTTTTTTGCTATAAAATGCTTACAAAAATGGCTACTTATACAAACCTTTCCTTTTCGTTTGTTATAGTGTGAAAGCCGATGTTTATGCTATTTTTTATATGTACATGAAAATGACTACCTATATAAACTTTGTTTTCTCGTTCGTTTTAGTGTGAAAGTCATCACTTATACTGCTGTACAAACATACTTTAAAAAATGGTTACTTATGCGAATCTTGTCTTTTCGTTTGTATTACTGTGGCAGCCGCTGAATAAAAGTATAAATATATATTTTTTCTATATAGTTCTTTTTGAAGGGGAGATTCCATATTTGTTCAACAGATATACATTGAAAATTTATTCGGTTTGACTTTAAAAGTGTAAAAATTCTTAAAAATATTCAAATATGTTTCATGAAATATCGATCACACATAAGGATTGAATCTAGAATTTGAAGAAAAAATCGAGTAAACTCTTGCCTAAGTTTTTTTTTTATTTCCTCGTGACATTAAACCTTAAGTTCGTTTTTATTTTGAAAATTCAATAATCTTTGATCTTCATTGAATGACTTATGATTTTTTGTTATTTGAATGTCAAAAGAAGTTTATAAACATTATTTTCAAGAATAACTGTTTCATGAGATTGTTTCTTTAGATTTTTCACAATGTTTTTTAGCGGCATTTTCAGGCACACACAAATGGGGAGATACATAAGTGTTCATGATTCATGGTTTGTGAGATGATATAATTCATTTATTTTTATTTATTTCAAAACAACTATTAATGGGATTGTTTCCTTTTGGTTTATTTTGGAGACATGATTCATTTATGTATAGTGATATGGTTACTGATTGCATGTGATACTTTATACAATTGATTTAGTTTTTGAGTATTGGACATGCGGATTAGTATTCTCTTATTTTTTGTTTAATCTTTCATTTTTGGTTTGTTTGTTTTGTTTTGAAGGATTTGAAGAAGGATCTATAGTCAAAGATTTTATTCTAAAGCTTGTGCCTTGTGTTGAATCACTTAGTAGATAGTTGTGTTTACCTGAAATTGTTAAGAGGGCGATTGTAAAGAATTTAATTTAGTATTAAATACTTTTTAATTTATTTTATAGCAATTCAAGGTAGTTGTATATGTGCATATATCCTAAGTAGAGTTCAAAAGAGTTTGAGTTATCTTGAAAGTCTGGTTACTAAGTGGTTATAATGAGTTCAAAAGAGTTTGAGTTATCTTTAGAGACTGGTTAGGATAAGACTATGTTAGATAGAGAATCTTTCATTTATATCTATCCAAATCTTTTTGAGTCTTTTATCAGAATATTATTCAGGTTGGAAGATTGAAGTACAACACAAGAAACCAAGAGTACAAGCTAATAAAGCAAGTTTGAGCAAGAACAGAAAGCAATCTGGCACATGACCGCTCGAGCAGTTCCGAGTGCGCTCGAGTGGACCTCATGCAGTTTTAATTCGATTGAAACTCTAATTGCCTGATTTTGAGGCCTATATAAAAGACCATAGGCCAGCCACGAAAATTAACTTCTGCACTTTAATAATCAAATATTCTAAAGCATATCAGAAGTTTCTTTCGAGTTTTAAAAATTTTGAGATTATTCGTGTTCAACTTAGAAGGCGTTCTAAATTTGCCGACGAATGATTCTGTCGATGTGAAAGTATTGAGAATTCTATACGTGTGAAAATTCGAGGACTCGTTGCTGTGGTGATCAAATTGGGAACAATACACGTGGATTCGACAAGATAGCTTAAGACATTTAGATTGAGGATTTGATTAAAGTCTGTAAGTGAATGCCTTGTAACTGTTCAATTGGCTAGTACTTGATTTACCTAAATTAGGATTAATCTCGTGATTTTTTTACCAAACTTGGGTTTTCTACATAAAAAAATCTCGCATGTTAAGTTTAGATGTTTGATTTTTTATTTCTCGCATTCTACGACATGGATTGATTAAAAATGTAAAAAGAATATTTTTTTAATTCATTTGATTAAAAAATATAAAAATAATTTTTTCAAGATTTTTTTAAATTAATCTTCTATTTTATAAAACAAGATGTATTTTATTCAATATTTGATCAAGCTAAGTTTTGTGTAGGTGACTTTACGAAACCTACGAAAATGAATATTTTGTATCATCATTGTGGGTTCACTACAAGTCTACAAATGAAATCTCTATAGATTTTGAAGGCGAGGGTTCTTGAGAGGAAGTTTGGATGTTGACATAGTTATGCGAAAAGTTATATCATCATATTGATGTGATGTGTTTAATAAATATATATACGCTATATATTTTTAATTTTTAAAAATGACCCTACACTAGGGCAAATTATTTGGTACTTTTGGAGTACCATGTGTGTGATAACATGTGATACTAACAATAAATAATTTTGTTTTGTACACTAGGTGGGGAAAATTATTGAGTACTTTGGAAGAACGACGTGTCGTCGTTTTATGTAATATTCTTGATATATAAAAAATATTAGTGCACAGTAAATGGGTGACCTTTTGTTTATTATAAAACCAATAAGAGTGTGCTATAATTGTTTTACTTATAATATTTTCTGTTACATAATTGGATGAGAGCATATAATGCCACATAGTACTTCAAGGCTATTAAATAATTACTCCTATGTGGGTCACCCTTACCACGTGGTGCTTCGGTTCTATTCAGAGTTATTTTCATTACACTATTAGATTGAAGCACCGTATTGGTAGTTATGTACTAAAAATTATATTTTAAAATTTTGAAATTATTTTTATTTATTAATATTTTTTTTTATTTTAAAGAGAATATGTATGAGTAATGTATGCGTTTCATTATTTATTTAATGTTGTGCATGCGTGTGTCTTTTATTCTACATAGTAATTAATCTGGTGTGTAGAATTTGGCTTACACACAGAAAATCAGATTATTAGTTCTTATAAAATATAAATTTTTGGTTCACAATCATAAATGAAATTAGACACACCATCGATAGAGTTGTAGCACAGTATTTTAGTACATATGTCTTAATTACGAAAAACGATAATTGTTTCGACTCATTGTGCTAGTACACTTTGTGTGTATTGAACATGACTGCGTTTGGGTAATTAATTTTGTATTGAATATATATATTAATTTACATTTCATGATTATAATGAGTGCGTATGATCTTTATAGTAGATATTAATTATTGATGAAATTCATGTTCCGATAAGGAATTGATGATACCCCTTTAAGAAAGTTTATAAGTTTGATTGTGTCAAATTCTACATATGAATTTTATAATTTGACATATCAAATAAGTTAAGCGGAAGATTTTAAGCAATTATTAAAGAGGTTAATTAAATATAATTTTTAGTAATTTAATTTAATTAATGAGTATCTGTAATCTTAACGTGAAAAAAATAATAAGTATTTAATAATAGGAGCTCGAAAGTTCAATTTTAAGAATAAAATCTAAAGTGCAATTACAATTTTTTAGTGGTATGAATTATAATTTATGTTTTAAAAAATTACTTCCGGGTTAAAATGAGTTTTTTTAATTACATTAGAACCTCGTGTCTTATTTACTTCTTAGGTGTAGCAACCCGTGTGCAGGTTTCTGTTGTAACCTATTTATATGCATTTTAACCCTGACCGCTAGACATTATTCATTCAGTCTCCATAGGTTTTTCACGTGACGTGTGAACTAGAGAAAAAGGAGAAGACAGCCAAATAGGGTTTGAAAATGAAAAATCTAAATCTACACTTAGTTCGTGTTGATTTTTGAGAATCCAGTAGAAGATCTGAGTGGAGAGAAATTATCATTTTTTGCTATGTTGACTTCAGTTTCAAAGTCGAGTGCTCAAACGTTATCAAATCAGAGGGATCACACAGGTATAATCCCTATTCCGTCTTATGGGTGTACTAAGTTTCAATTTTTGGGGTTCGAAAAAATTTATAGTTTTTTCGTACGGCTTCCGTCTGGATGTCCCTTGCGTCCATCCAAACAGAGCATCGCAGTGTAATTTTTTTGAATGCTGTAGATCCTATTCCACGGTGCGTTTGATTCGATTCGAATGTACTATGATTGTTTCTTGGAATTTCAATTCCTTCACGTAAGTGATGCCTTTTTATTCGAGAATTGATGTGACATTTATCTTTTTATCAAGAGTTGAAATTGTAGTGATGCTTTGTTGCTCTCTCTTTATTTTAAAATTAACCCAAGCAAATTCAGCATTTTCACTCCTATCTTTTACTAATTAAAAGACTAAACTTTTAATATATCTGTATATATATAGTGCTCAAAAAATATAATTAATTTTATATATTTTAAGGAGTTTACAATAAAATTCCTAAATTTTTTTTATCATATTATTATTTTATAATTAAATTACGTTTAAAGCATCTTTGGACGCAAATAATTACTACTAAGTACTAACTTTACATTACAATGAACAATACCTACTTATAAAATAATTTATCGTTGGCCAACTTCCGATTTATTCGTTCTCCTGTGCCACGTACTAGTGGTCCTGAATTAAATTCCTTTTAACTTAGATTCGTAATAAGTCATATTCTGTTTTGCTTATTTTTGTTTTTAAGCAAATGTTTGGCCTAATTTTTTAAAAAGGATTTTTACTTAAATTTTTTTAAAAAAACTCATTTATTTAGCTACTATTGGCTTTTTTTAATATATATTTTTATATTTACATTTAAAAAAAAAACTAAAAAACTAAAAAATCTAAAAAAAAAAAAAAAAACTAATCTAAACATAAGCTAATACACTATTAATGTTTAGCTTTGGTGACTTTTTGTTTTCTATTCAACCAATAAGAGCGTGCCTTAATTGTTTTACTTATAATATTTTTTACTACATAATTAAATGAGAGCATGCAATGTCACATAGTGCTTTGAGACTACTAAATAATTACTCCTATGTGGGTCACCCTTACCACATGGTGCTCCGGTTCTATTCTTAGTGATTTTCGTTACACTATTAGGTGAAAACACCGCATTGTTAAGGTTATATACTAAAAATTATATTTTGAGATTTTGGTATTATTTTTATTTATTAATAAAAATTATTTTTTCATTTTAATAAGAATTTATATGAGTAATGTATGCGTTTCATTATTTATTTAATATTGTGTATGTGTGTTCTTTTTTCTACATAGTAATTACAAGTCTTTTATGCTAAAAAGACTTTTTAACTTTTTTGTAAAAAAATAAATGTAAAAATATGTGAAAAAGTCAACATAGGTCAAACAAATGAATTTTTTAAGAGACTTTTAAGTAAAAAACTTTCTAAAAAAATTAAGTCAAACATAGGCGTAAAAGCAAAAATAAGCAAAACAGAATATGACTTATTACGAATCCAAGTTAAAAGTCAATGTAAAAACATGTAGAAAAAGCCAGCTGAAGCCAAACATGTGAGCTTTTTAAAAGATTTTTAAGCAAAAAGCCTATAAAAAAGTTAGGCCAAACATAAACTTAAAGGAAAATTATTATGTACTTTTGGAATATTATATAGTAGATATTATGTGGTATTTTTAACAAATAAATAATCACAATTTGCACAATGTGGGTCATTATTTGTCTCATAACTACCCAATAAAGATAAGTCATCATGTGTTTACCGTAAAATTTATCGTCACCATATTAGATAAAAGCATCACATAAACTTACCAAGTGATACTCAAAAGCACCGAATAATTACTCATGTTTAGGAAGACTCTTAGCCAATAGTGAATGTCTTCTCAAAAGAAAATTATTAGGTACTTTTATAGTATCATGTTGGTAATTTATGTAATTTTTTTAATAAATAAATAATTATAACCTACACAATATGTGTGTTTCTTAACCACATAATAAAGATGACTCATTATGTCTCTACCGTAAAATTTATCGCTATCATATTAAATAATAGTACCGCGTTTACTTATTTCATGCTACTATGAAAGTATCAAATAATTACTATTTTTCGTAACTTTTCATAGGTCGGTTTTAGGTAATTTTCATTTAAATCTAATATTTTGATTTTTTTTCTTTAAAATATTACTTTTCTAAAATTTTCAAAATATTTAGTTAAATTCTGTTTTTAGAAAGTTTTTATTTTTAAAAAGTTTTCATGCTTAGAAAGTTTTAAATTTTGAAAATGAATTTAAATTGTTTTTGAAAAATATTTTAAATATTTTTGCAAAGTTTCTATTTTCGAAAACTTTTCTAAATTACCTTTTAAAAGTTTCCTAAATTATTCTTGAATAGTTTTCTTTTTTGAAAAGTGTTTTTTAGAAAGTTTATTTTTGGAAAATTTTTCTAAAAGTGTTTTTGGAAAAAATATTCAAAAAAATATTTGTAATTTCATTTCTAAATCATTATTTAAAAGTTTCCTAAATTGTTTTAGAAACTTTTTGTTTAGTTGTTAACTAGCAATAAATCCGTGCATAATAATAAATTTTAAATATATTATTTTGATATTTTATAATATTTATGTAAGAATATAATTTTATTTTTCTTAAAAAGATATTTTAACAAACATAAGTAATTATAAAACTATGGGAGAAATTCTATTAAATGTATTTATTGTTTTTTGCTATACTTATTTATTCATTTTTGTCGCCATATACATGTTAGTCAGTAATAACCACTATGTGATTTCCTTGTAAAATATAAGATATGAACTCAAAATGGCAAATAGAAACCAATCTTTTGGTTAATCAAGGCGGAGCGCACAATATCTATCCTAACTTATTTTTTGTCAAATATTTATAATTTTTGTTATAATTTATAATTTTTTTTTATTTCATCTGTAAGTTATAATTTTTAACAAATATTCACAACTTTTACTATAAAATATAACATATAAACTGATAATTTCAATGCTTATTTTTGATCTAACACACTTTTTAGTGGAGTTCTTTCAATTCTACGAGGCTTTCAATTTTGTAAGACATTTAAAGTTGGATTGGTAATTAGTTTAAAAAGCTAAACTTTTTGTATTTTTATGTTTTTAATTAAAAAGATTAAATCAAATTCAAAGTAGATTGTTTAGTAACTTAGGTTTTAAGTTAATTTTATTTAAGTTAGTTATTTGGGTAAAAAATTAGTTTTTTTTTACTTTTTATTCAAAGTGGACAATTTTACCTTTCTATATATTTGATATTACCAATTATATTTGGTTAGTAGTGATAGCAAATAAGTTATAAATAAAGAGTATTGTTATATTTTAAAAGTAGTGAGAGTTTGAATAGAATATTTTAAAAATTTGTGTTTTGATTTGACTTTTTATTTTTTTAACTTTTTGTTTTGTCAAATAAATAACCTTAATTTTTTGACATTTTTAACCAAAAATCAAAAGACCGAAATTACCAATCAAAACCTCAGTATTTTATAATCTTTTTGACTAGTCGTTCGATTTTACTTATATAGCAAAAGCAAGTTAAGTTCTCTAGGGTTTAGTTTTAAGACTTCGTTCATTTTAATGTAAAATATTTTTTAGTAAAATATTTTATTTATTTTTCATTATTTGGTTAATAAAAAGTAAGTAAAATAATTTTTTATATAAACTATTTTACATCATAGAATGAAATTATTTTCTTTTAAATAAATTAGTACGTTATTTTTCATTTTTTAAAAAGACGTGTCTTAAATTTGATTCTTTTTAAATTTTTAGAATTTTTTGGTCAATTTATAAAATGAAGAACATAAGCCAATGAGGATGGTAACTACTGTTTGTGATAGCTTTTTCAAGACTTTTTTATGTGGTTATTTTTCGTTTTTAATAATTTATTTTTTACATTGGTTCGAATAATGATACATTTTAGATTTATCTTGTTATGAGATATCAAAAAAGTAAAAAAATGACCAAATGTTTTTTAAAAAATGTTTATATAAGACTAAAAAGGCTTACAAGGTCAGTCTAAGACCTTTTAAAGAATTTTTTCGTATTTAGCGACTTTTTTTTTATACTAGTTCAAATAATGATACTTTTTAAATTTATCTTATTACGAGAAATTAAAAGCATAAAAACAAATTATCAATTTTTTTAAAAAAAAAGCTCTTATAAAATGAAATACTTTTAGATTTGTTTTATAATAATGAATCAAAAATGTAAAAAACCTAGACCAAGAAAATAAAGAAAATAAAAAAAGACAAAAAATTGTCGCGAAAAAATTACATGAAAGCTATCCCAAATAGTAACGAAACTCTAGAAGGCATTATACCATATCTAACTTTTTTTTCCATAACTTTGTTTTAAAAAAATATCTAGTTTCAGTTTAATAATAAACAATTTTATTTAAAAAATATTTTTCGAGTATCAACTGAACACTAAAAAATATAACGAAAAAATATTTTTTTTTACAAAAATATTTGACATTGAAACAAACGGAGTCTAAATGCTTTTGCAGAAGCTGGCCCTTCCATGTGTTTTTTGTTTGTAATTTTTTTATTTGTTATTAGTAAATACTAAAAGTTTTTTTTTTGGTGCAATTTTTGTTGAATAGGTATTGTTAGTTCTAGGCAACCCAATTGGTGAATTGGGTCTTTAAAAAAATTGTAATTTAAATTTTTTTCAGAAATTTATTAATATTGCAATATAGTAAAATATGCAAATATATAATTAATGCAAATATTAAAAGATGAGGGATAGAGAAATAGAACCAAACACCAGCGATTTATAGTGGTTCGATTTTATCCTAGTCTACGACCACTTTTCAAGATCTCCCTTGAGTATTTTCAGTATCCAGAATATTTTCGAGCGTATTTCAAGTATTTACAAGTTTCAAGATTCCCCTTGAGCTATTTGAATGTTTACGAGCACATTCACAAGCATGTACAGCTTCAAGAAGATCCTATGAAAATAAGTCCATGTTTTCTTCTAATCTCTCTTGAACTCTTCTTTGATGAGATTCACTCACTCAAAGGTTAAAGGGTGACTCACCATTGATTACAATAAATGAGATGTAATAAATGAAGAACGCTCATTCTCTTTACAAGATTAATTTACAATAAATGAAATGGTAAAGAAAGATGAGGAACAAGAACAGGAGTTGCAGCAATAAATGTGAGCTTGATAATTTTTCAGATTGGTTTGATCAATAGAACAGTAAATGCAAGTCTCCAACCTTCTTAAATGCTGAAAAGTAACTCCTTATATAAGTTCTTGATCGTTGGAGGTAGGTGGGGGCAATAAATGCCAAAAATCTAATCGTTGAGGTCTGTTGAATTTTGAATTTCCGTCTTTAGGGTCGACACAAACAGCTTTGGTGTGGACACAAAGTGTTTAGGGTAGGGTTCTTCAAGTGGTTTGGTCAACACGAATCTTCTGTGAGGTCGACACAAATTCTACACTTTACTTTCTAACGTTCTGGGGTCGACACAAATGAATCTGGTGTCTACTCGTTTGAAATTTCAGCATCCGGAGGAATAACTTTGTGTCGACTCAACTTGTCTCTGGAGTCGACACTAAATCTATGTAAGAAGCCTCGGTACTTTTGTGTCGACACAAATGTGCTTTGGGGTCGACACCAAAATTCTGCAGTCAGCTTCGGTTGTTTTGTGTCGATACAAATCTTCTTGGGGTCGACACCAAGATTCTGCAGGCAAGCTTGGGACTTTTGGGTCGACACAATTTGTCGTGGGGTCGACACCAAAAATCTGCAGGAGATCTCGGTTGTTTTGTGTCGACACAATTTTCATTTGTGTCAACCCAGACTTTCGAAAACCAAAAGTGATGATCATTTTTGTGTCGACACAAAATATGTTAGTGTCGGCTCAAAATGAGTTCTGAACACTTCGGCACTTTTGTGTTGACACAAAACTAGTTTGTGTCGACACTAACTTTTTGGTTACTGAAGATCAACTTAAAAAACAATTAGGGTGTCAAACCATTTTATCAATGGGTGTTGACACACTTGATAAGTTTCAGGTATACTTTGCCTTAAAAGTGTTTGACTTAATTTTCAATTAAGATTAACACAAAATATTCTATTCAAAGAATACTTAAGTGTTTAAAATTTTTGAGATAGAAGTCATTCTTTTTTAGCTAAGGTGTCAACTTTGATTGTTCAAAATGTGTTAACACTTTTATTTTCAAAATATAAAATATTATCCATTTAAAATCATTTATTCTTAAAAAATAAATTATAAAAATCATCAAAATCAAAATAAAAAACCTTGGGCTAACAATCTCCCATTTTTTGATGATTACAGCCATATTATTATTTTCTAAGAAAATAATTTAAAATAATTTTCAACAAGGGTTCTCCCCTTATCAATATGCCTTAAACATTAAGAACAATTATAAAGACTGAGCATACACCAAAGTGAAAGTATACAATTTTTAACATGATTTGCACAAATGATCAAGAAGCATTCAGAATTTATTAGAATATATGCAAAACAGTGAATGGGCGTAAGGTGATTTTACTCAAACACATTCAATTTCATATCTAATTAATCAAACATTCATGGGCAAATAAATTTGATATAATGAACATAAGAACACTATAATTCATTTAAGAAGAATTGTTCAGACATTTAAACCATTCATTCATAATTCATTCAAAAACAAAGATTGTTCAAACTTTCACAACATCAACCATTCAACCAACCAAAAAAAAAAGTTAAAATTTTACATATTCACCTTCCATTAAAAACTTAAAACAAATTGTTTTCAAACTTCAGCTTCAACATCTCTCTTCTCTCCCATTCACTTCTATACTTCTCTTCTGTACTTTCTCCCACTTTGTAATTATCAAAAAAAAACTTACTGGTCATCCATAAAGTATTTAAAGTTCTTCTTTGCTTTGGTCTTCTCCTTGCTAGCTGAAGCTCTTTCTTTGGCGGCACGAGATCTCTCATCTTTGACTTCACTAGCTGTTAGGGCTTCCTAGTGAGCTGCCATGGCTAGGTCTGCTTCGCGCTTGAGTCTCGTAGCCTTTTTTTTTTTTCTTGGGCTTAAACTAGTTTGCCCATGCTTCCTTGATCCACTTTAGGTGCTCGTCCACTTTTTGAGAGTTGGCTTGGACAGCCATGACCGCGCCTTCGTCATACTCTTTGTGAACTTGCTGAAAGATAGCATTGTTTGCATTTACAATAGAGACAATGCCGTCATCCATTGTGCGACACAATGATCGTCCAGCATCAGTTATGCATTCAATTTCTTTGCGCAAGGATCGATTTGATCTTTCAAGGTCTTTAACCTTGGAGGAGAGGTTGGTGACGATATGATTTAGATCAAAGAAATCTTGGTTTACCTTAACTTGATTTAAGGTGACCTTGGAAGACAGAGCGCTGATGGAAGAGAGAACTTTAGAAAGGCCAATATTGATGAAAGCAGAGGAGGATGATGGAGCAGCAGGAGAAACTGATGGGGTAGAGACAAAAACAGGAAGAGGAGTAGAATGTGATAAACCCGGGGTGTCAAAGGGTCCGTGAGAGTCATGATGTGCAGGAGGAGAATCAAGATAAATGGGTATGGATGGAATGTCTTGAGAGGCACGGGGAGGAGTCCTGGTAGGAGTAGGAGTACCTCAACGAGTGGTAGTCTACACACCATCCACATATGCAATTTGCATATGCTTCAGGAAGGACTTCTCATAAAGGTCGTGTTTGGAAAAAGCAACACCTTTCTCCTTAGACAAATCAATACCAAAATGAGTGAAAATTTTTGTTAAAAACATGGCATGAGGAAGGGAAGAATTTGACTTTCCATGAGAGTAAAACATGCTTGTGATAAAAAGATAACCAAGGTCAAGGGATTTCTTTTCGAGAATACACCACATCATAAAAAACGTGCATGTAGGTAACATTCCCAAATTTACCCATTTGAGGTAAAAAGATGTGGTTCACCATGTGATGGAGAATTCTCAATTCTAGTTTTAGAGAGTTGGCTTCCAAGGTTTTTGAGGGATTAATTTTCTCAACCTCGAAAATTTGTTTTACAGCATCATGGAAGAAAAAACCTTTAAGGTCAATATTCTTTTGTTTGCATGTTACACACAGATTTCTCTCAGGAATGCCGAGTATTTCATTAAAGGTGCAAGGGGTCAAGTGAATGTCAATACCATTAACCCATGTGGTAATGGAGGTCGAGGGAATCAGAGAAATGTGCATATGGGCATAAAAAAGTTTGACAAGAGTTGGGTAATGTGGGTCACAGGTCTGGAGTAACCTTTCCCAGCCCAAATCGAATAACCAATTTTTGAAATTCATCTCAATAGAGTTAAAATAAGAAAAATCTACAGAGCAACCAGGGATTACCTTTCGGTTTGCAAAAGACTAAAAGTAGATATTCTTGAATTTGATAGATTGAAACATCAAGGCTTGAGTCATTCCAACCGCAGTCGTCGAATCTGTCGTCGTCATTTGAGCCGTGGTTTTCTTCTTCTTTGAAGCTATAGGGTTTGACGATCTTTCACCAATCCGTTTTGGCTCTTTTTCCATGGTTTTAGAAGGCATTTTTTGTGAAACAAGATTGAGATTGAAGATTTGGAGAAGATGAGGGAGAGGGATCGACTCAAGATTTCAGAGGGAAGAGCGCGGGAGATGAACAGTTTTTATAGAGAGAGAGCGGAAAACGAAATGGCTGTTCGTGGACCAACACCTCTTTATATAGACATAACGATTTGTGTCGACACAAATTTAGTTTGGTGTCGACACGATTCGTTTCGTGTGTGGGCATTAAAACACGAAAATAGTGTCGACACAATTTCAGTTGGTGTCGACACAGTTGGTCATTTGGGACAACCCAGTTAAGCTTGGTGTCGACACAAATTTACCAAGAGTCAGAAAAACGATTGGTGTCGACATTGAATAGAATGAGGTCGACACTTTTTCTCGCAGTGCCACTTCTACCCAGTTTTGAGTCAACACAGAACATATTTTTAGTGTCGACACATTTTCACATTTAAAGAAAAAAATCAAAATTTTTTAAAATTAAATAAAAGACATGATTAATATGGCATATAAATCATCAATTTGGAGCACATAACATACCAAATTCTCTTTTAATATAGCATATTCTTCTTCATTTAAAGGTTTTGAGAAAATGCCAGCCAATTGGAAATCGATGCCTATAAATTCAAGTTTAATATTTTATTTTTGCACATGATCTGTTATAAAATGATGTCTAATCTCTATGTGCTTTGTTCGTGAGTGTTGTATATAATTCTTTGATATATTGATTTCACTAGTGTTATCACATTTTATTGGAATATGATTTAAGTGAAAATCATAGTCCTTTAATTGTTGTTTCATCTAAAGAATTTGTGCACAACAACTTCCAGCTGCAACATACTCAATCTCGGCTGTTGACAAGAGTATTGAGTTTTGCTTCTTGCTAAACCAAGATATTAGAGATTGTTCTAGGAATTAACAAGTACCACTTGTGCTTTTTTTATCTATTTTACATTCGGCAAAATCAGCATCTGAATAGCCAAATAACTCAAAGACTATTCCTCTAGGATAAAATAATCTTAGGTTTTGTGTTCCTAAGAGGTATCTAAAGATGCGCTTAACAGCGGTCACATGTGATTCCTTAGGATTAGATTGAAATCTAGCACATATACAACACTGAACATAATATCTGGTTTACTAGTAGTTAAGTATAAGAGGGATCCAATCATACCTCTTTAACGCTTTTCATCCACTGCTTTACTATCTTCATCCTTATCAAGCTTTGTTGTGGGACACATTGGAGTTCTCATAGGCTTTGCTTTCAGCATATCAAACCTCTTCAATATGTTCCTTGTGTAATTGGCTTGATTGATGTAGATTCCTTCTTGAGATTGTTTGATTTGAAGTCCTAGGAAATAGTTGAGCTCACCTATCATGCTCATTTTGAATTCTCCCTACATACACTTAGCAAAATCCTTGCAAAGAGATTCGTTAATTGCACCAAAAATTATATCATCTACATAAATTAGTACAACTAGTGTGTCACTTCCTTGAGACTTGATAAAAAGAGTGGTATCAATTTTTTCTCTAGAAAACTAATTTTCAATTAAGAATTTGCTAAGCCTTTCATACCAAACTCTAGGTACTTGCTTTAAACCATAGAGTGCTTTGGTAAGTTTGTAAATATTGTTTGAAAAACCTAGATTTTCAAAACTAGGAGGTTGTTTCACATAAACTTCCTCCGAGATAAAACTATTTAAAAAGGCACTCTTGACATTCATTTGATAGAGCTTGAAATTTTTGAAACATGCAAAAGTAAGTAACATTCTAATGGCTTCAAGCCTAGCCACATGAGCAAAAATTTTATCAAAATCGATGCCTTCTTCTTGATTGTAACCTTGGGCTACCAATCGAGTTTTGTTCCTAAGAACTACTCAATTTTTATCTATTTTATTTCAAAAAATCTATTTTGTACCAATAATGGAGTATTCCTGAGGTCTTGAGAATAAAGTCCAAATTTTATTTCTTTTAAATTGGTTTAGCTCTTCTTGCATAGCCAAGATCTAAAATTCATCGTTTTCGGCTCCTCAAAATGTTTTGGTTCAGTATGGAAAAAGAATGCTAAATTACCACAAATATTATGTAGAGAAGAGCGAGTTTTGATACCTTAAGATAGATCAGCAATTATTAGATCTTACGGGTGACCATAAACATACCTCAACTCTTTTGACAAATTAGAATTTTTTTCATTTTCTGATTCTGCAATCTGTTGGACTACATTATGCTGTGAATTTGAAGTTTTCTCTTGATTTGGCTGTTTTTTATCTTTGATTAAGTTATTTTCAACACTTTTTTCTAAATCTTAAAGATTATCTTCACAAAAATTCTTTCAAGAAAACTAATGTTAGCTTCATAAAAAACATGTATAGATTCTTCAACAATTAGGATCCTTTTGTTGAAAATTCTATACGCTTTGTTAGATATAGAATTTACTAGAAAAATACATTCATCAGATTTTGCATCGAACTTGCCCAAAAGTTCTTTATTGTTGTTTAAAATAAAATATTTGCACCCAAAGGCGCGAAAATAACTGATATTAGGTTTTCTTCAATTCCATAGCTCATATGGAATTTTCTTGAGAGATACTCTTATCATAATCTCTTTATGATAAAACAAGCAGTGTTGACAGACTCGCCTCAAAAATATCGTGGTAGATTATTTTCACAGAGCATGGTTGTAGTCATTTCTTTCAATGCCCTATTTTTTCTCTCAACAACTCTATTTTATTGAGGGTTCTAGGAGCTGAGAAGTTATGGTTAATACCATTTTCATCACAAAATTTTTTACAATCTTTGTTTTCAAATTCTCTACTATGATCACTTTGGATACTTGTAATTTGAAAACCTTTTTTATTTTGAACTCTCCGAGACAGTTTTGAAAAAGAGGTAAATGCTTCATCCTTATGAGCTAAGAAAAGCACCCAAGTGTATCTAGTGAAATTATCAACAATAACAAAGGCATATCTCTTACCTCCAAGGCTTAAAATCTTTATTGGACCAAATAAGTCCATATGCAATAGTTGTAATGGCTTAGAAGTTGAAATCTCATTTTTTGAATAAAAAGAACTTCTAATTTGTTTGCCTTGTTGGCATGCATCACACACTTTGTCTTTTTCAAATTTAATTTGTAGTAACCTAATCACTAATTCTTTTTTCAAAAGTTTAGAAATCAAGTTCGTGCGTGCATGTCCAAGCCTTTATATGCTATAACCAATAATTATCACTCAAGGCGGCTAAGTACTTGGTGTCATTCTTAATAAGATCATTTAGAGTAAATGTATAAATATTTTCATACCTATGACCTTCAAGAATAACTTTGTTATTGGTTGAATCTT
>JAOTRH010469436.1:0-23142 GCA_034768845.1 Heliamphora exappendiculata | reverse complement strand
ATCGATCGGTCTAAAGACGGATCGATCAGTCTAGGTGCAGTAGCAATTTTTTGCGCAGCGGTTAGAATTAAGTTTTGACCTAAGGAACTTAATATATAAGGATTTTATGTTTTATAGAAATCTAAGGTCGTCTATACATTTAAGAGGAGCCAGTAGAGAGGCTAGATACAGTATAGAAATCGAGACAGTATTGGAGGACTGAAAAGTGGGTCGACATAGACGCAGGATTCCTGCAGAAGGCAGAGAAACCGAGACTTTTTTAAGACGGATCGATCGGTCTAAAGACGGATCGATCAGTCTAGGTGCAGTAGCAATTTTTTGCGCAGCGGTTAGAATTAAGTTTTGGCCTAAAGAACTTAATATATAAGGGTTTTACGTTTTATAGAAACCTAAGGTCGTCGATACATTTAAGAGGAGCCAGTAGAGAGGCTAGATACAGTATAGAGAGACGACGAGAGGCTCAAGTTTGAGGTCACAAATACAGTAAGTGTGAGAGAGAGTGATTGTAATCTTTATTGATAATAGTGGATTCTTTTTTCTTGTCATGTGGAGGTAGACAGTCAGTTGAATCACATATATTCGTGTTCTTGTTCTTTATTTGTTTTATGTAAATTGAAGCATACGTTCCTATTTCCGCTACGTAGGAGATTTGTGCCCTAAAATCCAAATAGCCAGAATCAGTTTTGAAAGTCATCAATGCTGCGTCACCAAGTTGGTATTAAAGAAGGGATTACGTTTCTACAAGGATCATAGTAACAGAAAGAATTTAGAAATGGTAGAACTTTGTTTGATGGAGATTATAGGCCATGTCTGATGATCGGACTAGGTTGAGTAGTGATTGATAATGAGGTCGGATTGGTGTAAGAATTAGGAATAAGGGGGATTAGGAATGAAGTGTGTAGTCCATCCTCCTTGTTTGCTAATCACCTGATTAAAGGAGGGATTTATGTAGCACATGTTTGATTTGAAAAGTCCGGATTGGATTAATTTTTCATTTTTCCAGATTAGGCCCTTTTATATGAAATCGAGATTGAACTAATGATATTTTTTAATGAGAATTTTTATTAACAAGGATCAGGATTTTTTTTAATTGTAATTTTTTTTGGAATGCTAATTGAGTTGAAATCGTGTATCACAATTGCAAGTGCACCTTATGAACCACACACTATTTTTTTAAATCAATTGTAACCACGGGCTTTCCAAATATATATATATATATATATATATTCATATATATAATAAAAATAAATTAACAAAAAAAGAGGAAGGAACTCGTGTTTGATTTGCACTAAGCTAACAAAACAAACTGTTCAATGCTCGTTGGGCAAATGGATTGTTGATGGAAGCACCGGCAGAAGAGAGAGGTGATGTGAAGCAGTGGATGGTTTGTTTTACATGGGCATTTTTGTTAATTCGTTCCAATCCAGTTGGACTGGACTAATAATACTACACCCTCCTAGGTTTCCTAATCCTCCACTTTTGGGGGATTCATAGTCTGGGAGGAGTAGTAATCGACCCAATAGCTTGGAAACAAACACAAACTTAATGGACCCACTACTTCTGTAGTCCAATCTAATTAGTTATAACTACTATCAAACATCGCCGGAGGGTTCTATTTAGTTCTCTCTGTCTATGGTTTGGGGACTGAGTGCCATGGTGAGCTAATTGTTCCTCAGGTTTTTTTGGCTCTAATGTTAATTGATAGGGTAGTGTTTTAACTTATTAGGCCTTTTACTCTTGTAATAGTTTGTGCATAGCTGTGCATATTCTGCGGAGCACTTGTATTGCCTTAGTAGATGACCATCCTTCAATTTTCATCCTAATTATTGAAGATTGGAAAGTGATGTGGCGCGTTTAGCATTACCATATTTAGACCAATTGGATAGTAAAGGTGGAGAGCAATGGTAGTAGGAATCAAAACTAGCGAGCTCGGAACCACGTGAAATTTGACAGTTTCATGGAAATCCATCACTTCGCCATGGATTGTGGTGGATTTTGGTCGGCTTCATTCATTAGGTTGTTAATTAGGTGAATTTTCTGTATATGAAATACTTTATTTCATTAATAACTTTTTATGTAAAAGTCAAGTTGCGATTCTGTCAACTCTGTCTAATTTTAGACATCTTACATTAGTTGTTTGCATGTTTAGATATTTTCTATTTTTTGTAAATTCTGTGTTTTCTTTATTTTTAGTAAATTTTATTTTTGTCAACTCTACCTAATTCTAGACATCTTAAATTAGTCATTTCCATCTTTAGACTGGTACTTCATAGTTTTGGTAAATTTTGTATTTTCATTTGTTTAAGCCTGACTTTGGAGAATTTCGTTGGCCAGCTATTTTCTAATGTCCTTATGGTTGTCTTTCATTATAAGTATCATTGTAAGCCATAGGGCGAGGCAACTTTTGGTAATTAATATAACTTCAAGATATATCTTTTTGTTCCAATATTTTTGGTATTCTCAATAATTACGAAAGACATTGAAGGCTCTTGTTTTCGGGATTCATCCTTGAATCAACGTACTCAAGTTCATAACCATAGTTTCCTAGACATCTTCACTACATCAAAATGACAAAAAGGCCAGCTTTAAAGTTGGAAGAGCTGGACAAATTTGATTTTTGCGGGAGCCATGAAGTTCAATATGTTATACATCGGTCGTGATTTTTTGTGGTGTTTTCTATTATTTTCAAACAATAAGTGGACATTGCTTTCACGGTTAACTCCAATCAAGCTATTAAAAATATAGTTTTTGACCATTAGGCTAGTTTACAATTTTGATTTTTAACAAACTCGTTGTGTTTGTTTACAGTAGACATAAATTAGTCGACGGAATTGCGGAGTGCACTTAAGAGGAATTTTAGAATGTAAAGTTTTTAGGTTAAATAGATTAACATATAATAACTATGAGTTTTATTTTAGTTAAATTAAAAACAGGAATGAAGATAAGAGAGTTAAGATATTTAGAAGTGAATATGAGTAAGATTCAACTATTCAAGTATCTATCCTTAGCGGCTCTCAGGTTGCATTCCTCTAATAAGAGGCTCAAACTCGAGTCTTCTTTCCATAGCCATTGTTAAGTAACTAATTGGCTCCAAAACTTAAGCTATTAGGAAATGAGCCAAAAAATGTATATCAAGTTATTCAACACTCCCTTTCACGTGCCACCCTATCTCGCACGTGGAGAAGCGAACAAACTGAATAGGTGCACCAACACACAGAGTGCACAATAACAAATATAACAGGAGAACACATCATGAGACTTGAACCCAAAACCTTATGGAACTAGGGCTCTGATACCATGTTAAGTAACCAATTGTCTCCAAAACTTAAGCTATTAGGAAATGAGACAAAAAATGTATATCAAGCTATTCAATACTCTCCCTCACGTATGCCACCCTGTCTCCCACGTGGAGAGACAAACAAACTGAACAGGCGCACCAACACACATAGTGCACAATAACAAATATAACAAGAAAATACATCATGAGACTTGAATCCAAGATCTCATCGACGAGAGTTCTGATACCATGTTAAGTAACCAATTGTCTCCAAAACTCAAGCTATTAGGAAATGGGCCCAACAATGTATATTAAGTTATTCAATAGCCATCAAACAAAAGTATCCCTGCTTGGTTGCCACATAAAAGCATGGTACTCTTTGAAACAAAATCGAACATAAAAAAATAAAAAACCCATGCATGGTGCTGATATTGATTCGAAATGCTCAATGTGCAAACTCTTCATTAGAAGTTCAGTCATTGAACATGCATAGAGATAGAGAGTGGGAGGGAGGGAGGGCTTCACAGTTATCATGATATGAAACTCGTGCTATATTATGACATTGGTTGGAAGTGATTGACTTGAGACCTAATGAATATTTGTTGCAGCTGAATGTTTGGTAAAAACTGATTATTGAAAATGAGAAAATTCACCTTTTAATTTGTTTTTGGTTCAAAAGCGGAAAACATAAGTGGAAAATAGAAGTTGTGGCAAAGACTCCAACGCAACTTTCAATGCAAAAAAAGGAAGAAGCTAAAACCTGCTGTAAAAAAGCAGCAACAAACACCTTATTAATCGTGAAGTAGGAATGTCTATAACTTGGTTCTATGCCAAGGAGGAAAGGATTATAACATAATACTCGTGTTTTAACCATCTTTTTTCGCCTTGACATCATGTTCTTGGGATGTATGAAGGTATTGTTTGAACAACACGACTCTTTAGCCTATCTGGTTGCTTCTAGTTTGGCTAGGAACATAGCTATTGAATGAGATTGGAGCGATCTTTCAATAACAAAGGCTCCATGGGCTTACTGGGGGGCAAACAGTAATCTCCTACCTTGCATTTGTTGTTGACAAAATGCTCATGAGAAGAGATTCTTATTTTTTATTTTTTTTATTGTGGATGGAATACCAAAGAATTTGCGTTGATATCATTGATAATCAGAAACTTTTCTGTATGTTAGATTGATATAAAAGAACTTTGGAGCGATTTTGCTTCTTTGATCAATAAAATTAGTCGTACTTAACAGTTTGCATAACATTACTGGTTGATTTTTCCCCTTCACTCCCTGCAGGTGGCATGGATCATGTCAGGGTTCATCCCAAATTCCTACATTCCAATGCAACCAGTCATAAGTGGGTTCTTGGTGGTAAACTTTCATACCTGTCCATAACCTTATGTTTATACATTCCAAAACCTGTCTTAATTCGAGATATTAAATACCTTAATCATGGGTTTATTAAGGTCCTAATGCTCTGTTCTACTTGTCTTGTGTGCACATCCACTTGCAGCTTTTGCAGAGCTTTTGGATAACTCATTGGATGAGGTATTTACTAAAATTTCTTAATCAGGAAACACTTCTTTTCAGTAATACATTCATAAGTTTCTTTTTTGATACAAGGTCTGTAATGGAGCTACATTTGTGAACATGGATATGCTAAAAAATAAGAAAGACAGCAGCAGAATGTTGCTGATTGAAGGTATTAATTTTTTGTGTTTGTTATTGCTCTCATGTTTGTTAACTAGGAAATTACCCGTGCCTACGGCCCTCACGATAATAAACGCTAATTGTAATATGTGAGGTGTTTAATTTTTGAAAAAAGTGAAGTTGTTCGTCTAGATTGGAGTCGAAGATCATTTCATTTAAGGATTGAAGATTAGGAATGTGACACATAGGACAAATCTCATATGAGGCCCGCCTGATTTTGCTGTATAAACATCTGATATAAAAATGGTCAATATGTTGATGCTGATAGAATATTAAGAGAATCAAAAGCTAAAAATATATGGCAACCCTTGTTAACAAATAGAATGCTAAAGAGAAGGTTACATAGACAAACCCTAATAATCGAAGGACTAAACTACCTTCAATACACTCACACCATGGACCTAACCAACATATAAATACATACACACCATTGGCCAAACAAAGTATCAATGCGGGAGGTGGGAGGGCCCAAATAGAAGAATTTGTTTTTCAACTAACAAAATATTAATATCTATAATTATGAAAATAATATATTTTCTATATTCAATCAAAAGAAACATATTGAGATCAAAGAAATGAGTTAAAACTTGTGAATTTTTGTCATTTTTTCTTTTGAAATATATGTTGATAAAAAATATCTTTTCCAACTATATATGAGATCAAAAACACTTATCCTATCATATCAAAACACTATTTAATATAAAATAGATAAATAATGTTTTTTTATAAATCATATAAGAACACTACTTTATCATATACATTTCATGCATCTACTGACACGTTAAAATTTAATTAACAAAGTTTTCTCACTTATAACCTCAATAAATTTACTGACCAAGTCTATTGGAAAAAAATATATATTAGTGTATAATGTCCAACTTTATTTTTTCAACCAACCAAATATAGAGGTTAATGAAAGTTTAGTAGGAATTATATTTTTTAGTCTCGATTACTGGAAATAATCTTTATTAGGAAATTAGGATCCGTTAATTTATGGTGTTATCTTTGATTTTATTTCTTTTCTATATTATAGATTTTTAATTCCTTCTGTAAATCTATTTTATTTGTATAAATAAGATAGCTATCCCTCTTTGTAGGTAAGCGAGAATTCTACAATTTTTTTATTTTTTTTGGTATCAGAGCCACATTCTATCTAGAAAAAAATGATATGTTCTTGCCTTCAAAACCCTAGCCAACCAAAACCCTAGTCGCCGACCAAACACCATAGCCCTTTCCCCTTGTCGTCGGCCAAACACTCTAGCTGCCCCTCCATTGTCGACAAAAAAAAACCTAGCCTCTAGTTTGCGAGCACTTTGGCCTTCAACCGCCTTTGATTCGCAGCTTTAGCACCGTCTTTACTTTTGGCATGCTCGCATTCGCTAGTTGAACATCTCTGGTCTTGTTTGCTAACTTGGTTCATTTTTTTTTTGGGCTCTCCGACTTGACTTGATGTTGTCTCGCACACCATCTTCGATCTGTGATTTGCTAATGTGTTAAACCATTATTTTGTTATCTCTGTACATGTTTGGGGCTATTATTTTTGTTTAGTAGCGTTGTTCTTGGTTTGCCGCTTCTTTGGCTCTTTTTTTTTGCCTCTTTACATCTGTTTATTGGACAATATGACTGACTACAGTGATAAAGCTGTCTCTAGGACATGCCCATCAAATATCTCTCTTCCCCAACATGCACCGGTTCATTGTATTACTATTGTATTGTTGGATGGAAAATTCTTTGTTGTCTGGAGCCGATTTCTTCGACTGTTTCAAGGGAAAAAGGAAAATCTAGTTGGCTTTTGAAAATTGAGAAGCAACTAACTCGATTACTGATCCTAAGTGTATTCAGTGAGATATTGATAATTACACCATTCTGGATTGGGTCTTCAATTATATGGTAGAACATGTTTACAATATGTTCACGTATCATGATACTGGTCCTCGGTTATGGGCTACATTGACATAGATGTATGCACATGCTTGAAACGATGCCCGTATTTTTGAACTCTATCAGGATATTTCTCATGTCATCCTAGGAAGCTTTAGGATTTTTGGTGGCTGAATTTTTTGGATACTTACAGTCTCGATGGTAAGAGTTGGCTCAATATGAGCCATTAAGTGATTTTCTAGTTGAGGCAGCTTTTCTATTGGTTAAACTGCTCGCTCGTTAGCATACATATTAGTTTTTGATGGGTTTGAAATTTGAATTTGAGTATCTCTGCATTCAGATTTGAATACCTTATTCCTTCTTTATATGAGGCCTTTATTACTATTGATGGTGAGGAGTGTCGATATCGGTTACTCTAATCCACTCCTCCCTGTCTCTGCACCTCTAGTTATGCTTGATCAGATGGCCCTTGCTACCAGTTCTGGGTCTCGTGCCTCAGCTAGAAAAGTTGTTTGTTATCATTGTGACGAAGTGGGACACACCGAGGCTCATTGCTTCAAACTTCACCCGAATTAAAATAACGCTTCGCTTCGAATTGTCTCTCTGATTCTAAGTCCTCTTGCGCTGCTGCCCTTGCCGAGAATGTTGCCAATCCTGAATCTCCTGTCCTGCCTGATTTTAGCCAACTCCAAACTTAGATTGGTCAGCTTTAGGAGCAATTTGGCTCCCTCACTACTTGAGCTTGGGGCATCTCTCCACTCCTTGGCCTCAGGTATTCCTATTGATTTACATGTTTGGTCTGACAAACCTACTTGGGTTCTGAATTCTAGAGCACGTTAACAGGGTCAAATTGGCCATTGGGCGCACACCCTATTTGCTACTCAGCCTTTTTGGCCCCCTTCACATGACTTAGAAAGAAAAGGAAGTCTTCTCCATAGGGGAATCGATGAGAGATGCGAACAAAGGCTGCATGTGTATGAGTATTAAAGCTGGTGGAACTACAATTTCAACTGGTAGCACAACATATGAGCCATAGACAAGGGTGTAGGGAGGGTGTAAAATGATTATATGACTAGTGAGTTGTCTTTATTTTCTGCCCGTCATTTATGTGAATCATACTGTCTGCCTTGCTGATGGCTCCACCTCGACTATTTGTCATAAGGGTGTTGTGTCCTTATCTCTTGATATTACCATTGACTCTGTTCTGCATATTTCTAATTTTGTTTTTAATCTTCTTTGTATTAGTCGTCTTGCTAAAAACCTTAATTGTGCTATAATTTTCTACCAAAACATTGTTTGCTTCAGAACCTGTGTTTGAAGAAGATTTTTGGCAAGGGATATGAGCGTGATGGGATGTACTACTTTGGGGAGCCACCTCTTTCAAGCTTTCAGGCTTCTGTCTTGCCTGGGTCTTCATCCTCCGTTTTTTAAAGTTAAACTTTAAATCTTTGGCATGCCCGTTTAGGGCATGCAAATTTTCAGTATTTGTGTTTGCTATTTTCGTCATTCTAGAAAGCATGTAAAGACTATAAATTTCAATGTGTGGTGTGAATTTTCTAAACATACTCGTACTATTTATATTCCTCGCATGCATCGTATGTCTGGTATTTTTGATCTTATTCATTTGGATATACGGGGACTCCTCCCCAATTACTGCTTTGTCTGGACATCATTATTATGTGATGACAATTCTCGTCGCACATTGTGTATTTACTAAAACAAATATATGATGTGTTACCCATATTAGCTCAATTTCTCTAAATGGTCAAAATCCAATTTAATGTTGTTGTTCGCCAAATACGATTCGATAATGGTGGTGAGTACATTTTTTATGCCTTTCGTTCCCATCTGGTGTCGCAGAATATAAGAATCGTCATATTATGTTTGTCGTTTGTTGTCTCATTTGTGGCATGCATGTACCTAAGTATTATTGGCATATGGCTATCATTACTGCGTTTTACCTCATTAACTGCACTCCTAGTCGAACCTTACATGGTTTGGTTCCTATTCAGGTTCTTAAGCCCGATGGTACTTTATTTCCTCCTCTCTAGGGTGTTTGGGCATACTTGTTTTGTTCAAAATCGTTGTCTGACTCGTATTAAATTGGATAATAAATCTGTTAGGTGTATTTTTTTGGGTTACTCTGCTATGTCCAAAGGTTGTTGTTGCTACGATCCCGTGTCTCGCCAAATGTTTCACTCTCTTGATGTCATTTTCTGTGAGGATATTCCTTTTTATAGTCTACTTGCATGGTGGACGCCTTCCTGAGTGCTCGTTCGGTTCCCATTTTTGACTTCCTTTTGGTGATAAAACCCACGTCTTCCTCATTACAAGGGCCTTTTGCCCAGTTGCAAACGTATTGTCATCGCGCTCACTTTCAACCTCCTTTTCCAGAGATCTCTTTGGACCCAGGTTCAGGTATTTCCTCTCATTCTTTTTGTTATTCTTCTCGTACTCGCAAACCCCCTTCCTGTTATGGCTTAGCTTAGCAGTACTATCATCCTATATCCCATAATATTTCTTATGATGGTCTTTTAGCTTCCTACCGTACATTCCTTGGAAAGATCGCTTCTGTGCAAATTCCCCGGTTTGTGTCTGAAGCTCTCTAAAGTTCACAGTGGGTCACGACCAGGAAAACAGAGATGGATGCCTTAGAAATTAATTGTATCTAGGAACCTGTACATTTGCCCGCTGGTGAGAAAACTTGGGGGTGTAAGTGGGTCTTTAGTGTGATGTATTTAGCTGATGGTTCTGTGGATCGTTATAAGGTTCGTCTCGTGGTAAAAGGCTTTACTCAGGTTCCTGGTAAAGATTTTGGTGCTATCTTTGCTCCTGTTGCGAAATTGACTTCTCTTTGTTTTCTTGTATCCTTGGCAGCTTCTCATGGTTGGCCTTTTTACCAACTGGATGTTAAGAATGCCTTCTTTTATGGTAACTTACTTGAAACTATCTATATGGATCCCCTCTGGGTTTTCGGGCTGAGGGGAGAGTATTTTGGGAAGGTATGTCGACTTTGTAAATCTCTTTATAGATTGAAACAGTCACCCAGGGCATGGTTTATTTAGTTTAGTAATGCTATTTTATCGATGGACTTTACCGAATGTCACTCTGACCACACATGTTTTATTCGTAGACTCCCTGGTGATCGTCGTATATTTTATTAGTATATGTTGATGTTATTATTACTAAAGATGATACATCAAGCATTGCTCTGGTAAAATAGGATCTTGGCAGAGTTTTTGATATTAAGGATTTGGGCCCCCTCAAGTACTTCTTTGGTATTGAAGGTTGCCCGTTCTGATCATGGGATATATCTTTCACAGAGAAAATACGCTCTTGATCTCTTTGAGGTCATCGACGAGTTAAGGTGTAGATCGGCATCTATTCCGATGGATCCGAATGTTAAGTTTTTCGCTGAATTTGGAGAGTTACTTCCTAATCCATCTATGTATCAATGTCTTGTTGGGCGACTGATTTACCTGACTAATACTAAACTAGACATTACTTTTTCAATTAGTGTAGTTAGTCAATTTATGTATGTCCCTCATAAAGCTCATTTGGACGCATCATATCTTGAGGTACTTGAAGACCTGTCCCGATCTTGGTTTATTCTTTTTTGCTGGTACTCAATTTGTACTTTCATGTTTTATTGATGCGGATTATGCTAGATCTAAAACTGACTGACGTTTTACATCTGGTTTATGTATTTTTTATGGTTATCATTTTATATCATGGAAAAGTAAAAAACAGGCAGTTGTCTCATGATTTTCAGCTAAGGCAGAGTATCGAGTATGGCACTGTACACTTGTGAAATACTTTGGCTTTGATCTATCCTTGCTGAGTTGGGCTTTGAGGAAAAAAGGATCATCTCTATTATTTTGTGATAAGAAGTCTATCATTATGCTTGCTTCAAATTCAGTTCTTCATGAACGGACTAAACATATAGAAGTGGACATTCATTTTATTTGAGAAAAAATTTGAGCAGGCACTTTGACATTCTCTTTTGTCACTTCATCTGGTCAGACTGCAAATATATTCACTAAGCTAGTGGCACCATCACTATCTCTGCTCATGTCTTTAATTGTCAAGTTGGGTTTTATTGGAATCAACACATTAGGAAATTAGGATCTCGTTAATTATGGTTTGATTACTAGAATCAACATATTAGGAAATTAGGGTTTTGTTGATCATGATTTGATTTGCAAGTTATTTTTTTTCATTTTTGTAATATTTCTTTATCATTATAAATAGATAGCTATACCTCTTTTAAGGTTAGCCAAAATTATACAATGTTTTTATTCTTTTTGGTATTAGAGTCAAACCTTTCATTCAAAAAAAAGAAAAATAAAAGAAAACTGTGAAACAAAACTTGGCCGGCCTTCCAAACCCTTGCCGTTACCAACTAAACCTCGATTGCCGACGGCATCCTTTGTCGACGACTTACACCCTCGCCGATGCAAACCTTACCATCGACGATCCTCAGTACCTAATCCCAACCCCTTCCAAGATCTTGCGCCATCGACCCAACTCAGCTTGTGCCGCTGGCGGCGAAACTCTCGCCAGCCAAACCTCCACCGCCAACGAAACCCTCACCATCACTCGTGCGCCAACAACTACCCATCACCAACCACCGGTTGTTGCCCACGTCCTGACGCCCATTCGCGCTACCATCAGGTGCAGTCGCTGCTCTCTGGTTTGTTGTCAGATGCTCGATCTGATCTGGTTGTTCAATCTAGTTCTCTAATTGATCTGGTTGATCTGCCATATGCTTGATTTTATCTTCTCGACTTTCGTGGTTTGGAATCTCTGATTCCTTGATTAACCTTGGTTGCGGTATGCTCGATATTGTTTGAGATTTTTGACTTGCTAATTGACTTGCCTCGGTGTGCTTGGTTCTGTCGTTTTTTCGGCTATATTTTTTAGTAGCATCTTGTTACTGCACAATA
The DNA here is from genome assembly GCA_034768845.1 of Heliamphora exappendiculata. Taxonomy (NCBI): domain Eukaryota; kingdom Viridiplantae; phylum Streptophyta; class Magnoliopsida; order Ericales; family Sarraceniaceae; genus Heliamphora; species Heliamphora exappendiculata. Next base: position 11,330 of record JAOTRH010469436.1, on the reverse strand, counting down.
TGACTGAATCAAATGACAAAAGTGTGCCGAGGTGGTCTTCATTAGATTTTTTCTTCTCCCAACATGTGACAAATGTTGGCTCATTTACTGCTAGGGCTCAGGGCATAACTTCGACTCCCACTACTACTTTGGGCACGGGTATTCCTACTATTTTACATGTTCAGTCTGCAAAACCTACTTGGGTTCTGGATTTCAGAGTCAATGATCATATGATTGGTGAGTTGTCTTTTCTTTCTGCCCCTGTCATTTCTATAAACCACACTGTTTGACTTGCTAATGAACCCACCTCATACATTCGCCATAAGGGTCTTGTGTCTCTATCTTCTGAATTACCCTTGATTCTGTTCTTCATGATCCTAATTTTGCTTTTTATCTTCTATCTGTTAGTCGTCTTGTTAAAGACCTTTATTGTGCTGTCGTTTTCTTTGCTACTCATTGTTTGTTTTAGGACTTAAGTTCAAAGAAAATTCTTGGCAAGGGATATGAGCGCGACATGCTGTATTACTTTGGGAAGCTGCCTCTATCACACCTGTCTACATCGAGTCTTCAAGTTTTTGTCTTGCCAGAATCCAAATCCAATGTTTTTTTCTCCTCAAACTTTGTCTTTGGCATACTTGTTTAGGATATGCAAACTTTCAATATTTGTGTTTGTTGTTTCTTTCATTCTTTAAAGCTTGTAAAGACCATAAGTTTTATTGTGTGACATGTGAACTCTGTAAATATACTCGGACTAGTTATATCCCCTGTATGCAATATGCATCGTGTGTCTAGAATTTTTGATCTTATTCATTCGGATGTCTGGGGACTCTCCCCGATTGTTGCTTTATCTGGACATCGTTATAATGTGACTTTTATTGATGGTAGCGCGAATAGGGGCCCTCCCCGTATTCATCGTGTCCTTACACTCCCAAATAGAATGGTGACCCAGAACGTAAGAACCGTCATATTATGTTTGTCTTTGTTGCCTCCTTTCTGGCATGCACATACCCAAGTCTTATTGGCATATGGCTGGACTTACTACAGTTGACCTCGTTAATTGCACTCCTAGTTGAATTTTGCATGGTTCGGCTCTTCTTCAGGTTCTTCGACTCGACCGTTCTTTATTTCCTCTTCTGCCTAAGGTGTTTGGCTGTACTTACTTCGTTCAGAATCGCTGCCCAACTCGTACTAAACTGGATAACAAGTCTATTCGCTGTATCTTTTTAGGCTATTATGCTATGTACAAAGGTTATCGTTGTTATGATCCCGTGTCTGTCACATCTTTCACTCTCGTAATGTTACTTTCCATCACACTGTGTCCTCTTTACAAGAATCTGTTCCCCGTCCTTCCATGGTGGACTCCTCCCCGAGTGCTTGTCCAATTTCCATTTTTTACGCTACCTTGGCGGGAGGACCTTCCTTTCCACTAGTACACCAGTCTCCCGCCCCTTTGCAGACGTATTCTCGTCGCCCTCGATCGCAGCCTTCTTTGCCAAAGCTCTCTTTAGATCTAGGTTCTGGTGTTTTTTCTCCTTTCTTTTTTGCATCAACCTTTCTCCTCGTTATCTTTCTCGTGATCGCAAACCCCCTTCTCGTTATAGTCGGTTTAGCAGTACTAACCATCCTATCTCTCTGTTTGTCTCTTATGCTGGTCTTTCAGCTTCCTACATTACTTTCTTTGGCAATATCACTTCTTCATCCACATTTACCCTTCAGGCGTATGTGGATGTTGATTGGGCTGGTGATGTTACTGATCACAAATCCACTATGGGCTTTTGTATCTTTCTTGGTAACTATTTCCTCAAAGACCAAGAAACAGTCTGTGGTTGCCTGTTTTATTGCTAAGGCTGAATATCGTGTTATGGCTCATGCTATTGTTGAAATCGTATGACCAAGGTGGCTTCTCTTTGATTTGGATGTCTCTTTTGCCTCATCTACCTCTCTATACCGTGACAATAAGAGTGTTATCTAGATTGTCCATAATTTTGTATTTCATAAACATACGAAGCATATTGAAATTAATTGTTACTTTGTTCGTCACCATATTCAGCCGGGTACTATTGGTTTACCGTTTGTCTCATCTAACATGCAGCTTGCCAATTTTTTCATGAAGACTTACACTGCTACTCGCTTTCGTTTTTTTGCTAGACAAACTCTCGCTGCTCTCTGTGCTCGCATTATAAGTTTAAGGGGGTGTGTGAGAGTGTATTTGGTTATTTTGAATATAACTAACGGGTAATTTAGCCCTTTTTACTTTATTATGGTTTTTTATGATTTTGTCTCTTTATATACATGATGTAATCCATTCTTAGGTGTTAGCTTTTTCTTAATAGCAATAATTATCTTTGTTCTTCATCTTTGCTTATATTATCATGATAAGAAAAAGAAAAAAAGAAAATGTTTAAGATGAAAATGTTTAACACAAATTATACGATAAAAAGATTACGTAATCTAACTGAAAGAACATTTACTTTCATCACAAAATTTTTTTGCTCAAATCCAAGTAACCATAAAATTATTTAAAAATTAGTATATATTCTCTTTTGAAATTCAAAAAATGGACTAAGAAATCTCAAATAGAGTAGAATATGAGAAGAGACATTAAATATAAACACTTCAAAACATTTATTGTATTCTCTTTAGTAATTAAGAAAAGTTTTAAAAAATATAGATTGTGAAATCGTTAAATCCAACGATCCAATTGATTTCATATTAAACTATGTTACGATTCTCGATTTGAGTCACCATTCATAAAACTAGAATTTCGATTCACGATTTGACAACTATAACCTATGTTGTTAAAATGGTGGTACACACGATATGTATCACACAATACTGTTTGTTCTGTAAAGTATTTGTTTGGAATCGCAAGTGGGTATTGCAAGCAATGGAAAATCCATCAATACAGAAACTGAATCGTGCGAGATGTTTCGATTTGGTGACACTGAAAATGTCGCAGAGGGTAGGAGCCTACTTGATTGACAAGCATAACTTTGAATGCTTCTTTATTCGGCTCTCAAGCAGGAACCCTTCTGTCTCTATGTCACAGTTAGGTAGGGCAGTTAGCTTGAGTTGCTCATGACGCGCTACAGAACCTCCACTGTGTCTGGGGGCCAAGCAGGGCATAGCTAGCCAGCAATTGAGAAATAGGAAGCGAGCTATAAGCAGTGATAGGCTCCTCCCAATCCTTTCTTTCCTTCTCCCCCCATCTTTATTCACTTTGCGGTAAACATATACATATACGTGCGAAATGGGTTGGGTGCGGTAGGCCCGAATCGGAAAAAAATTCAACCCTGGCCTAGTTTTTCTGCAATTTTCATGAAATCAGATATATATGCAAATTGATCGTTTCTGTTGTAGATCTGCATAGTTTTTGTATGATTTAACAGAGAATCAAATGGATTCACAAGCAGCAATATCTACACTGGTCAAATTTAAATAACCCCAAATCTTCCAAACTTCTTTGGCTTTTTGCACTGATTCTTACAACTGAAGGGTCGGTTTATATGGTAGAAGTGTATTTGAGTTTATTTTGATGGATTTTGATGTTCTCAACTGGTTTTGAATGTCGACCCAAAGATTCGACCCATTTTACTTGTTGCCCACGTTACTGAAATTCTCTTTCATTTCTTTCCTTTTTTATTAATAAAATAACCTAATGGGCTTTGCCTCATTGGTCTTTGAGGCTTGCAAAACTCAGGTGTCGCTCGTTATACTTTATTGCTATAGAGGTTTCATTATTCCATTTCTCAAGCTCCAACCTTGTTTATATAAATCTTCGAGCGCAAACAAAGTAATCTTTAGTATTTATTTATTTATTCTTGGGTCTTGGTACTAGTGGATAAAGGGAAAAGGCAAAAAAGAAATAACCTCACATGGGACAATTGCACATGCATTTTAGAAAATAAAAACGGAAGGCTTTTGCTTAAACAAATTATCTATTTTTGGTTATGCGTCTTCTGTTACAAGCTTCGAATTTCGAATTTATGTTATTGAATTTAAACTAGATACTTATGTTTTTGTTCTTTTATTGGAATGTTTGTTATTGAACGTTTGAATTATCTTTAGCTATACCTTTTTTTACTTCATTTTCACAACATCTAAGATTTTTTGTGTCTTATATTTTTTGTTTTTACTTATTTTTTTTAAAGACATTCGATCTGTATGAGAGGGTACTATTGGGTGGGGTGAATTCAATAATAGATGCCTGTTGGCATTCCAGCTTTCCTTTTCCATTCAAGGTAAAATTTACGATACACGATCTGATACGATATACGATACGAAAAATAGAAAAACGATGCCCAATGGTACTGTTATTACACCTATAAAAGAAATTAGATTCATATAGAGATTTGGATATTTCATAGTAGCAACGTTTAAGTTTTTCGTGTTTATATTTTTTGTTTTACTTATTTTTTTAAGATTTTAAAAATTATACGATACCCGATACGAAAAGATACATGATACGAGAAAATAGAAAAATAATTCACAATACAATACACGAGTTGACAAATTTGCTATTATCATCATTGCCTTAAACAACATTATTTAAAGCCTTTTCAAAAAAGGAAAAAAGATTGGCCTGAATCACAAAATCATATGAATCGAATTGTGATTTGTATTGACTTGTATCGTCTAGTTTGATACTTGTATCGAATCTTATGAATCGAATTGTAAATCCTACAATTCTAACAAATTGAGAGATGCCTGGTTAGAGTGGCCGCTCAGAGGGTACTCTATTTTATGGGTGAGAGTTGTTGAATGAATGTGTACATTTTTCCTTAGGTTTTGGGCCTATTTATAGTGTGAAATCCTTCGAACTATATATCAAACGCGACACTCGGGCACATGATTAATACAAATGAGAGAGAAGAGAGACCGAATACTATTGAATGATCAAAAGGCTTAACTCCTAATGACATGCTACACCGTATCTAAAAAGAGAGCAAAAACCTAGAAAATCCTAATTTGTAATAATAACTAAACTATCTTTTAGATACCTACAAAATAACTAAAATATATTCTCACCTTTTGTGCTAGTTTAGGACATGCATTATTCCAATGGCCCTTTTGGTGATAGAAGCTACAATTATTAATAGTAACACGTGGTTTTGGCTTCCCTATGGCCTAAATAAGATGAGGGAGGGAGTAGGCAACAATGGAGAATGAGAAGTTGCACACACTGATGGAGAGGGAGTGGCAAACACTAATTGAAATGGGATAGCAATCTAAGCAACCTTAAGCTGTGTCTCTTCGCCAGTAAGTTTGCAAATAGCTCCAACAATTGAGTGCAAAGATGACCGGAGTAAAATAGCTCCACGAAGAGGCTCAAACTAATAACAAAGGGCCATAAGAAATTGCACTAGCCTCCGTTTCTTTCTATATTGCATATAACTGTTTAGCATTTCTAAATAAGAAGTTTTCTTAAGTGTCGACTGATCCAAATAATTCGTCATCTCATTATTGAACTCTTGAGTTGATTTGTCGTTCTGTTTGGTCATTAGTCATTTCTAATTCATATTGCTTGGAAAAATTAGATATAGGATACATACTCTATAGATAATGCCACACCTACATTAGTGTGTTATATTTAGAAAAGTTCATACAAATACTTGGCTCCACAGAGTTGTGAAACCAAGTACATATTTGTGCAATTTCCATTCCCACTTTGCAACGGACGTATCACAAGCCTCGACTTTAGGATCTATAGGTCAAACTGTTGAGTGTGTCACATAAATCCATCTCCCTTTACCAAGAAGAAATTTTTTCATAATATTGGACTAGTAAGAATAGCTGGCTCCATTACGTTGAATGCTAATAGCTTGCAATTTATTCTCAGACATGGCGAAAAACAAATGTCGTAGATATGAGTCAAAATATTGTGAGTTTAATAAAAATGTCATGATTCCCAATCTAGAGATATTTAAAATATCATACCAAGATCGTTTGCTGGGTTAGGTCATGATGAGAGAGTACTGTCATTGAGATTGGCAAGGTAAACCTCTGAAACTTTCTCTGGTGGTCGATGATAGCTATGTTAGGCTTTGCAACCAATTATGCTATGGTACCATGATACAAATGAGAGAGCAGACAGGTCGAATATTATTGAATGATCAAAATGCTTTAATGCTTTAACTCCTAATGGCATGTTGCACAATATATATAAAGAGAAAAATCCTAGGAAACCCTAATTAGCAATAATAACTTAACTACCCTTTTTACATACAAAATAAGTAAAATATGCTCTCATTGTATAGTACTTAAAATCTTTTCTCTTATACAACCGGTCCCAAGTCAAGAGAAAGGAGAAGGGCTGTGCATTAGGTAGTTGACATCCAACACGTCAAAAACCAGTCAGATCTTTATGAACTTGACAAAGGTTTAGTTTGATTTGGTTTGCTTAGTGACGTGATAAGAACCCACTAGAATAACTTGAATGGTCTCATGGCCATAGGCAATTGCTGTAAGTCATGTCCTAAAACTCTTGAATTTTCCAAAATACTCCTGACTTCATAAAGGAAAAAAGAATCGAATCAAGCCAAATTAAACTCAGCCATATGTACCAATCAGTTGGAGTCAACTATATGAATTTTTTTTTTTTGGGGGTACCATTTAGCTGTGTCAAGAATGATATACCCAGTCAAATTAAACAAGAGTAGGTAAGATGAGAATACTTAGATGGATGTTTGGTAAGACCTACAAATATAGAATTGAAATGAAACAATTTAAGGAGCAGCTGGGCACAAATAATAATTAAAAAAAAAAAAACTAAGATGGTGTCAAGTACAACAAAGACTAGTGGTTACAACAATTAGATAAAGCAACAGAATCACTGTTAATGAAAAATATTATGGGGAAGGAACGACCAAAATTGACATGGGATATTGAATTAACAAATTATGCTCATTTGTTTATTTAATAATGTGTTGTTTCTTATGTGCACAACATTCTATTCCATAAAGCATAATCTTGTAGTTCTATTAATTTTCCTTTCAATTTTGTTGGTATCTTTCAATCGCATAATGTGTTTGAAGTACCCCTTCACTTACGCCAACTTAATTTTTCTTATTAATAATCGAGCCTAGATAATGAAATTGTTCACTTTTTGGTATATTTGGTTATCAGTTCTCATTTCTATGCCACTTCTACTTCTATTATTACTAAAATGACATGAAAAATAAAGAAATCAATCCATCAAATTCATACCAAACCTAAATAATCTGAAAATAAGAATCTGTTAGGCTAAAAACTTGATTATATGTGGTTCCAATAGGTCTTGCCTTGTAATTGCGCAATTTCCAATTTTTGTCACTTCCTTGAACCTGCTTTTCTCTTCTTTTGCATTGCATAATACACAGCTACAAATTCTCTTTTGTTCTTTTACTTTTGGTTTTAGAATTATGATGCAGTCTAGTATATCAGCATCTCTTGATTTGCATTTCTTGGTTTACTAGTTTGAGTAATACAGAACTGTGTGAGCCTTTTAGGAAGTTATGGTCCTTCTGAAAATTCAGACATTTAGATCTCTTTGGATGAACAGCTTATCGACTCTCTAAATGTTCCTCCTTTTCCAAATTTTCATCACTGTTGAACATATTTTGTGACTTCGTCTATTGCTATGGGATTCACAATGTACATTTTAAGCTGCTATGTTTATGATCTCTCTCTCTCTGAGTGTACTGGGTACGTGGCTGGGTTGGTTGGTCTGGGTTGGGTAATGCTAAGGTCTCATGAATATGTTCATAACTCCTTTTTGTTACCCTTGCAATGTTTATTCTATACCTTTCGCAGATAATGGTGGTGGTATGGATCCTGATAAGATGCGACAATGCATGTCCCTTGGGTATTCTGTAAAAAGCAAAGTAGCAAATACCATTGGACAATGTAAGCCACCAATCCTACGAATAAGATATATATTTTTGATAAAATGACTAGCTCTTGCTTCCCTTTTTTGAATACCATGTTTCCTATGCTTTATTATTAGATGGAAACGGTTTTAAGACGAGTACCATGAGGCTTGGAGCTGATGTTATTGTGTTCTCCCGTTGTGGACTCGATGGAAAGAGGTTGGCAGTTTGCTTGTTCTGATTATCTAATGTCTTTTCTGTTGCTCTTACTGTTTGACCTTAAACTTATATCTTGATCAGGTTATTTAGTATTTGCTATGTGCATATAGTTTTGTAGGTTATTTTATTATTTTCTTTCTAGAATAAGGGTAGTTTTGCCATTGTTGTTAATTAGGGTTTCCCCTTCATTTAGTTCACTTAATTTTGCTTTATTGTTGGATTTTACACATCTAAAATAATACATAAAAGTTTCAATTGTTTGCACCTGTTTTTTTTGGATTGTCCCACATTACCCATTGAGAGGCCCCTCTGTGTAGTTTATAAGGTTCAGTTTTTCGTTTCCTTAACACTTGGATTTTAAGGAGTTGCGTGGATTGAATTTTTCAACTTGGTAGTAGTGCTGAATTGCTTTCCTCCAGCGTGTCGAGTATTCGGCTGCTGTGGTTCAGGGAGTGTCTTGGATTGTCTTACATCGCCCATTGAGAGGCTCTTCTGTGTGGTTTTAAGGCTCTGTTTCTCCTTTCTTTAACACCTGAGTTTTAAGGAGTTGTATGGGTTGGGCTTTTCGACTGTTCTCCCGTGCTTTAGTGCAATTTCAGAAGAGTATGAACTTGTACGAGTGAAGGATTTTCTGTAGTTTTTGTTTTCACATTAAATAATTTGACAAGTCCTTATCACCTGATTTTACCACACTGATTTTTGGATCAACTAGGATGTGTTCTCCCCAAGGGGAATCAGTTGCTATATACAATTTGTTTAGTTGAATGGTGAGGTAGTGATTTAGAATTAAAGGAATAGAGAGAGAAGAAGAGAGAATGACTGAGAAAATATTATTAGAAAAATAATGAGGCTTAATTTTACTTCTACACTACATTAGTATTTATATAAGAAACACCAACTAATTAAAAAACGACTCTAACATACATAAACAATTATCTAACAAGCTAACATGTTTGCTAACCGCTTGTCTAAAATGATACGATGTTGAAAAAATTGATCTAATTAGAACCATACCTACTTTTGATCTAAGCATATTTTTCTTCTTGATTGACCTGCACAAGGTCTTAGACATTCAAGAAAGATAACACCATTTGTAGTCCCATATTCCTCTTGAATCATATGAGGATCATGGTTTAAAATCGTAGTAGAAGCTGGCTTAACCATCGCTGTTGTGGTGTAATGTTTTTGGGAATATCTGTCAATGTATTACTATAATTGGAGATCAAACTTGTGATTTTTTTACAACAACGAGAAAATGCTAAAAAAGATGATTGATAGGCATGTTTGGATCCTTATCACATTTTGAATGTTTTTTATGAACATTATGACCTCTAAAAGCATGTTTTCTTAATGGCGCGGAATTTTATGTTAGTCTTAGGTCAGAATAGAGAATTTCATCTCATGAGGGAATTTTACTATCTAGACTCGGCTTATGTTTGGACTAGTTTTTTTTAGGTGTTTAGGTTTTTTGGTTTTTTTGTAAAAAAATAGATGAAAAAACATAGAAAAAGCCAAAAAAAGCCATATTAAGCCAAACATAGGCTCATTAGCAATGCTACTTAGTTTGGATAATTTACAAAACTAAAGTAAATATAAACAAGATTTGTTAGTACAAGGCCATACATGTAACACGACAATATTGTTAACCAATACAAGGCATGTTATAACATACTACTTTCAAAAGTGCTTGGATCTAGGAATGATCTGCTAGATCTGTGCACAAGCTAAAGTTTGAAAAACAAATATTTTGGGTAAGCCCTTATACAAATCTTGACATTCTTTCCTATGCACCGAATTGGACCGATTTACGACGTATGCTAATAAGCTCCAGCTCAAGCAATTCAGTAAAAAAAAGAGATATCTGCCTTCGTTCTCGCTCAAGCGAAAGCTTAGTCTGCTAGCTCAAGTTGTAAGTAAAGTAGTGGATATCCAGTGACAGACTACCTTTAAAGAAGTACATCTATCTATTTATATTGATAATGTGGGATTACGAAAAAGAAAGATATAAATTCTCAAATCATGTTATAATCAAAGAGATCCTAGTTTGTTAATATGTTGATTCCAATAATCAGCTAAACAAGGTGGGGACCTCCCCTGCCTTCCTAGCCTGCCTTGTGTTGCTAGGAAATGTCTAGTAAGCCTTTTTCAAGGCTTTCACCCTAAAAATTGAACTAGACTCTGTTTCCCACCAGCAGCTGCTAAAGTATTTTGTTGTTTTGAAGAGGGGGGTGGGGGCAAGTGTCTTTCAAAATGACTGGGCACACGAATGCAGATATTTCCTAGCGAGCTCATGCTAATATAGCGGTACGAATTGTTTGTCTAAAGAAAATTAGCATGTTTATGAGTACACGATCGACACTGAGCGCTACCACTCATTCAAGAGTCATAATATTGGTGGTGTTTGGTATTACTGAAACTAGTAGTTTATAGAACGTAGCTTGTAGTAGAAATTGTGAGTATTTAGTAAAGATTGTAACTTGTAACTAAAATAAAAGAAAAAGTAGTTATAAGTTATAGCAGAAGTTGGATTCTAATTTCTTAATGTGTTGCTTCCAATACTCTTCCTCAAACTAGAGCAAAGATGTTAATCAAGCTCATTGGGTTCTAAATAATGGCGGTTACGTAACGGATCGGCCGTTACGTAACGGAATTTTGAAGCCCCGATCCCGTTATGCTTGAGAAAATCGGTTGCAAAGAAAATCGACCGTGTAACGCCCGTTACTCTCGTTACTCCGGTTACGTAACGGGTAACGGTACTGTATCGGCCTATAACGGTCGTTACAGGCGATACGGGCCCCGACACAACGACAACTGAGAGAGAAGGAGCTCACCTTTTTTCCATTTTCGTTTGTTGTCTTCGAAGCTTTTTCTGCTTTCCCGAACGAACTGCTTTCCCAAACATTTTCCTCTTCCAAACTTGTTTCGCGACTGCCGAAATCATCATCTTGATCTGCGAATCGCCGAATCTAGGGTTCTGCCGAAATCTTGTTCTGCGAATCTAGGGTTCCAACACCGAGCTTCCAGCGTCGCCGACATCAATGCCGATCAGATCAGGGCTTCCAGCGTCGCCGATCGTGCTGGAGAAGAAGTCGTGGTGGAAGTTGAAGTGGAAGTGGAAGTGGAATTGGGGACTGGAGAGCACTGGAGATTGGAGAAGAAGTGGATGACCGACGACGCACGGATTGGAGAAGTCGTGGGTGAGACTTGGGTTTCGGTTAGTTTGATATTATTTTAATTGGTATTTAGATTTTAATGATAATTTTTATTTATATTTTTATCTTATTT
>JAOTRH010469415.1:0-27178 GCA_034768845.1 Heliamphora exappendiculata | reverse complement strand
GTTCCTTATGCTTCGGCAGTAGGAAGCCTCATGTATGCTATGCTTTGCACTAGACCCGACATCTGTTTTGCCGTTGGTATGGTTAGCAGATATCAGTCTAATCTAGGGTAGGAGTATTTGACTGCGGTAAAGAAAATATATAATCAAGTACCTGAAAAGGACTAAGAATTATATGTTAGTTTATCAGGCAGATAGTCTAGTACATTTTTGAGAACACAGACTCAGATTTTCAGTCAGACATAGTGCTTGCATCAGGAGACAACCTTGTAGATCATTTACAAAGAGTTTACCGGCTAAGACTTTTGATAGTCATGTAGAGGGAATGGGAGTCAAATGTACAGCAGCATGGTTTTGAGAATAAGTGGGAGATTATTAGGGTTGATATACTGAAAATCATATTTTTAGTATTTTATTTTATTTTTAATAAAATTAATTTTTCATTATATGAGAATCTTTATGAGCAATGTATGTGTATAATTTCTTTTATATGCATAGATGTCCAATATTCTGTATAGTATTTAATCTATTGTGTAGAGTACGGCTTGCACACAGAAGACCAGATTTTAGATTCTTGCAGAATATAAGTTTTATGTTCACAGTTTAGATGGAAATGGGCATACCATTGGTACGACTGTAGCACAGTGTTTTAGTAGGCCTGTCTTGGTTACAGGGAACAGATAATAGCGTCGTCTATTATTCCGACTCTCTGTGCCAGTACACTTTCTGTGTATTGAACGGGATATTTGGGGTAATTAATTTTGTACTGACTACTGACTATATAAATTAATTCACACCCCCAAGGTTATTATGAATAGTTCTTATCCTCTTAATCCTGAAATAATTATTGATTTGCATATATTTAATATTCGTTATTTTGGTTCATTAGAATGTGCGATCTTATATGGATCTATATTTTCGGTGAGTTGGATAGCAGTATTATTTATACGACAAATATTAATTATTGATGGAATCTACGTCCCGAATGATCAGATTGACGATACCCCCTTAAGGATGCTTATAAGTTTTGACCGGGGCAAACCCTGCAGGTAGATTTAATTATCCGGCGGTTAAATAAGTTAAGCAAAAGGGCTTAAGGAATATCAAGATACCAATTAAATTAAATTATTAATAATTAAATTTAATTAGCGGGTATCGAGAATCTTAACGTGGGGAGAAATTGTAAATATTTAATAACAGGAGCTCAATGCAAGAAGGTCTTGAGATTATAGGTCAGAGTGCAATTATAGTTCTTTAGTGGTGTGAACTATAATTCAGTGTTTTATGGAAATAGCAAAAACCGCTGCTTGTATTCCACAATTGCAGATACTGCTATGCGTATTTCTCTATTTACAAAAACTGCTGGTAGGTGTTTGTGTTCTACTGGAAGTCTTACTCATAATTACTCCCCAGGTCCCTACTGTAGCCCTATATATACGCAGGTAGGCTGAACCAGTTTGAGATTGATACATCATATATTGATAGTTCATATATCATTATTTAGATATTATTTTTGTCTTTCAAAGACTTAAATATATTGGGGTTCTGTCGGTACAAGTTCTCGGAGGATCGTAGCCCACACTACGTTCGAGGATCGCGTAAGGGAATACAATAGAAGATCTGACTGGTGCTTTAACTCGGAATCAAATCGTAGTTGAAGATTAGATCTGCAATAAGTATTTCTCTAAATTAACTTTGGTTGCACGGGGGTATTTTTTATCTTCCAACGTCAAAATTTTTATTTAGAGCCCGTATTGGAGTTTGCCCGTCCAGTTAATTTTTTACTGATAATCGTTTTTCAAAAACAATGATCTAGACAGTTTTTCCTCCAACAAATTAGATATAGCTTTAACTACAAATGGTATTCTTTCAATACTAAGAAATGTGTTTGTTTCTGAAAAAGATTCTTCCCCTCGGCTGAAAGGCATAAAGAAGAAAAATGTTCAGAAACAGGGAGACACAGTTTTCAGGGTAGTTAGTGGGCCACGGACTGGTGTGAAAAAATTGAAAGACAGATGTTTTCACTGCAACCAGACCCGGCACTGAAAAAAGCTATGTCACTTATATTCCATTACCTAGTCGTAGTGGGAGGATTATCGAGACAAGTTCAAATCAAGAACATGGTGCTGATGCATAGGGTTGAAATTATGTATAGCCTGTTATTGCTAGTAGACAGACACTGGTAATGCCTCGTCATAGTGGGAGGGTTGTTCATCAACCTGATTGGTATATGTTCTTAGGAAAGTCTTTTGACATGATCCTGACAGAACTAGATACCGAGTCCTGTAACTACAATGAAGCACTACAAGACAAAGATGTAGATCTTTGGCAAAGGACTATGAATTTAGAGATGGAACCTATGTATTCCAATCAGGTCTGAAAACTTGTAGAACCATCCGAAGGGATAAAATCCATTAGATTCAAGTGGATCTACAAGAGGAAGAGAGGAGTAGATGGGAAGGTTGAAATCTTCAAAGCCAGGTTTGTTGCTAAAGGGTTCACTCAGAAAGAAAGGATCGAGTATGAGGAAACTTTTTTGCCGGTAGCCATTGTTAAGTCTATCCAGATTCTCTTATCCATTGCCGCACATTTTAATTACAAAATTTGGCAAATGAATGTCAAGATAACTTTCCTTAACGGAAGTCTTGACGAGTGTATCTATATGATACAACCAGACAGATTTATGGCAAAGGGTCAGGAACACATGTTCTACAAAGTTTAAGAGATCCATTTATGGACTTAAGAAGGCATCGAGATCTTGGAACACTTGGTTTGATCAAACTATAAAGTCTTAATAGTTTTGATCAAAGTTCGGATGAGTCCTGTGTGTATAAGAAGCGTGACGGAAGCGTGGTGATTTTTCTAGTACTTTATGTAGACGATAACTTGCTCATAAAAAATGATGTGGTGGCATTATATTCGGTTAAAGTATAGTTTTCTGGGCAGTTCGATATTAAGGACTTGCGAGAAGCGAGTCACTTTCTCGGGATCAAGCTTGTGCGAGATCAGAAACAAAGGATGTTTGGCTTATCACAAGCAAAGTATATCGATGATATCTTTGATCATTTTAGCATACAGGATTCCAAGAAAGAGTTTCTCCCTTTCAGGCATGGAATCACTCTATCCAAGGATCAGTGTCTTATGACGCCTGATGAGATAGAGAGGATAAAGGCAGTTCCTTATCCTTCGACAATAGAAAGCCTCATGTATGCTATGCTTTGCACTAGACCCGACATCTGCTTTGCCATTGGCATGGGTAGCATATATCAGTCTAATCTAGGGCAGGAGTATTGGACTACGGTAAAGAATATAACTAAGCACCTGAAAAAGGCTAAGGATTATATGTTAGTTTACCAGGCAGACAGTCTAGTACCTTTGGGGTACACAAACTCAGATTTTCAGTCAGACATAGTGCTTACATCAAGAGACAACCTTGCAGATCCTTTACAAAGAGCTTACCGTCTAAGACTTTTGATAGTCATGTAGAAGGCATGGGAGTCAGATGTATGGCAGCACAGTTTTGAGTATAAGTAAGAGATTGTTAGGGTTGGTATACTTAAAACAATGTTTTTAGTATTTAATTTTATTTTTTAATAAATTAATTTTTTATTTTATGAGAATCTTTATAAGCAATATATGTGTATCATTTCTTTGATATGCATGGATGTCCAATATTCTGTATAGTATTTAATTTGGTGTGTAGATTACGACATGCACACAGAAGATTAAATTTTAGGTTCTTGCAGAATATAAGTTTTATGTTCACAGTTTAGATAGAAATGGACATATTATCGGTACGACTGTAGCACAGAGTTTTAGTAGGTCTATCTTGATTATGGGAAACAGATAATAGCATTGTGTATTGTTCTGACTCTATGTACTAGTACACTTTGTTGTATTAAACGGAACATTTGGGGTAATTAATATTGTACTGACTATATAAATTAATTCACACCCCCAAGGTTATTATGAATAGTGCCTATATTCGTTGTTTTAATTAATTAGAGGGTGCGATCTTGTATGGGTCTATATTTCCGGTGAGTTGGATAGCGGTATTATTTATATGACAAATATTAATTATTGACAGAATCCACTTCCCGATGATTGGGATTGACAATACCCCCTTAAGGATGCTTATATGTTTTGACCGGGCCAAACCCTACAGGTGGATTTAATTATCTGGCGGTCAAATAAGTTAAGTAGAATGGCTTAAGGAATATCAAAATACCGATTAAATTAAATTTTCAGTAATTAAATTTAATTGGTAGGTATCGAGAATCTTAACGTGGAGAGAAATGGTAAGTATTTAATAACAGGAGCTCAATGCTAAAAGGTCTTGAGATTATGGGTCAGAGTGAAACTATAGTTCTTTAGTAGTGTGAATTGTAATTCAGTATTTTATAAAAATTATAGAAACTGCTGCATGTCTTTTCATAATTGCAGAAACCTCTAATAGGTGTCTATGTTCAACTAGAAGTCTAACTCATAATTACTCCTCAAGTCCCTGCTATAACCCTATATATAAGCAGGTAGGCTGAACCAGTTTGATTTTGATAGATCATATCTCATCTATCATAAATCATATTTTTTATCTTTCAAAACGAAAGATATCGAGGTTCTGCCGGTACGAGTTCTCGATAGACCATAGCCCACACTACGTTCGAGGATCGCGTAAGGGAATACAATAGAAGATCTGAGTTGTGAGACCCTGACCAGTTTTCTTTTTTGACATTTCCAGACGCGCGTTACGTGTTTTTGTTTGAGCATGTTTTTATTGCTTTTAATGCATGATCGAGCTTAGATATGCATGCAGGGTAGGTTCCCGGGGTCGTGCGTCGTTGTGGCACGAATTTCAAAATTTCAAAAAAATGATATTTTGGAGGTCTATAAATATTTGGAGTTAGATATTTTCAAAATATATTTTTCAAAACTTTTCCAACAAGCTTCCTGTTTTCTCTCTGCCTTCTCTCTAACTTTTTGGGCTCCCGGAGCTCGATTTTCGACGATCAGACTATTGATCCTTGTTGTTGGCATCGTGGTCTACGCGTTCATCTGGATAAAATTTTATTCTAGCGAAGCTCAATTTTGTACGTGGATTGAGACGTCGAGTTTTGAACTCACCAAGGTAGGACTCTAGACCTGTATGTTTTATAAGGGTGCTATGTGTAATTGGGTGTATTTTTATTGGTCGAATAGCTGCAGATTTGATTTTCTATAAAAATTTGATTTTTGGGTTTAAAACCGATTTTATGTCGATTTCGGCGGATGAAATTGGGTGTCGAGAGTTTCATTCGTGGTCTTGGTGTTAGGCATAGACATGTGGATGTCCGAGGATGTTGGACGGGAGTTTGGAGGCTTCGATTTGGGGTTTGGAGGGCCAAACCCGTAGGTCAAAAATGGTCTTCGCTTGAGTTCGGTCGACTGGATCATGAGGTTCGATCGACTGGACCTAGGTTCTTGAGTTCGGTCGACTGGACAGTGTGTTTGGACGTTTTTGGGCTTTTCCAGTGTGTTGTTCAGTCGACTAGGGGTTGGGGTCCAGTCGACTGAACCTGGGCAGTGTTGTGTTTGTGGTTTGGGTTGATTTCTTGGTTTTCGATTGGCGTCCTATGGTATTAAATTGATTAATTTATGGGATTAGTTAATTCAAATACCTGTGGATTTCTTTTGGGATTCGGTTGGTCGTGTGGTGGTTTGAGGGTGGTGTTGTGGCCTCAGGTGTTTCGTTTAGATGTCGCCATTGGGTTGATGTGCATGGTTAGATTTGGGGAGTTGTGGCATGGTTGTGTGCATGTTGATTATGTTTGGGACGTGTAGGTCTGTGGTTCAGTTTTAAGGTTTGGTTCTGGTAAGAATCGGTCTGAGGGAGGTTCAGGTGTTGATCTCCGCGTTAGGTGTTGGTTGTCCCGGTGTGTGGACGGGTCCTGGTTTGTAGATGGGTCGTTCGAGTATCGAATGACGGATCTGTGGCATGTGCTGTCGTGTCGGGTTATGTGACGGGTGGCGTCATGCTGTGAGGTTATATGGTTATGTGCGTTTATAACTGGTTATGTGCATTTATAACTCTAGTTTATTTATGTATAGAATATGTGGGTGGATTATGTGATTTTGGTGTTATATGTGAAACGTCGTGATCATACGTGATCTTATGTTTATAGAACTATGATTAGTTTTATTCTTGTATGTTGTAGGACGGGTATGTGGTCCTTGTGATCATGAACGGTTATTTTTATATGCATGTGTTGCATTGTATATATAGAGGGCGAATAGTGGCCCCACGGTAAAAGTCCGTAAAGTTGTATATAAAGGGTGAATAATGGTCCTACGGTGAATGTCCGTAAAGATATCTGTTGACTATGGTCGACAAAGCATAGTGGGGCGGATAAGGGTCCTTTAGTGAAAGTCCGAGAAGATATATGAATTGTATGTGATCGATTTGTGGTCAGGGCTTGAGGGAGAGTCGATGTTTATGTGTATATGCTGGTAGCGCTCGGGGAAGAGTCGGTTTAATTTTGTTTGTGTTGCATCCGTGGCTCGTAGGAGTCGACCTTTGCCTGTGTGGCATACTACTATATGTATCATGGATTGCATGTATTGCATATTGGAACGGATAGACCAATTTTCTTAAAACTGTATTAACGGCCTGCGGGAGTCGAAATACTGTATTAACGGCCTGCAGGAGTCGTTATACTGGAATCGTTTTCAAGGCTCTGATGAGTCAAAAAATAGTTTTTATCCTCGCTTTCCCATTGCTTGTGAAAATTATTTTTAATGGCTCTTGTGAGTCGTGATCTAAAACTATTTTCAAACTGTTTTTAAGGCTCGAAAGAGAGTATAAACCTGCACTATGATTTCCTAGCATGTTTTATTTATACTGCATACCAGTCTAGTTTTTGTTGAGCCTTGGCTCATGGTGTGGGATTTGATTTTCTTCAGATACCGGTCACGCAGGTTAATCTGGAGGTGCCGGAGGGGTGGAAGCGCTGTAGTCTTTCTTTTTGTTTCTATCTATATCATGTATGCTTAATACATGTTTCTCGGCGTTGTAGTCTTATAATGTATGCCATTTGACGTTTATATATAATGCATGTATGTAATTTGAGATTATATTCTCGGGCTGGGTGTTGTGGTTGATTGTTTATGGGTGTTTCACGTGCCCCGAAGTTTGGGACGTGACAGCTTGGTATCAGAGCTTTGGGTTCAATTACCTAAGAGCTGTGGAAAGAGGTTGCATCACCGTGTGAGGTTGATTGCGTGTGCTTGACTACATGTGTTTAGACGCTTTGATAACATGATCGTGTCAGAATGTTAGTTATGTGAATGATGTGTATATGTGAGTATGGGCGGTTGAATCTTAGGAGTGAAAGTCCTACCTTTGGGCATTTGGGTTAACAAACTTGAGAGCCAAGTTAGAAACGCATTTAGCTAACATGATTTCTAGCAGGAAATTTGAGTAGGTTATCCAGATTGATGTGTCATTCTTGTTGGTTCTCCTCGGTATATGGCGCTTTGTTTAGCATGAACCTATGTGCTTATGTGTTAGCATGCTAGGTGTTTAGCGTTTATGTTTATGCAATGTGTTGCGTCTTATGTATTGTTTTGCTTTCATATAAACGTGATGTCGGCGAGGAGAGGGCGAGGTCGTGGTCAAGGCCCTGGCCATGCGATTGGCCAAGGGGATATTCCTATCCCTGATGCTGGGGATGCCAATGCTCCCCTCGGGCTGATGGACGCGACGGAGTTGTTACGTGTGCTGTTTGGCTCTATCCAGCAGCTGGTTGAGACCTCTAGAGGTGAGGTTGTTAGGGAGAGAGTGCCTGAGGCAAGGGCTACAATAGCGATGCAGGAATTTAGGCGCATGGATCCGCCTACCTTTGTCGGACATCCTGATCCTATTGTGGCGACTATGTGGTTGAAGCTGGTGATGCGGATCCTTGATACGTTGCAGATCGTGGAGGATGAGTTGCGGGTTTCATTTGCCACCTTTCAATTGAGGGGCGTTGCTCATCAGTGGTGGAGATATGCCAAGATGACTGTAGGAGTCACATGGGCAGCCTTTACAGGTGTGTTTCTAGAGAAATACTTCTCGGCGTCGAAGCGATACTTGTACAGGGAGAAGTTCTATACTCTTACTCAGGGGGCCATGGATGTTATCAGTATGAGGGCAAGTTTACATGTTTATCCCGATTTGCATCGGAGTTGGTGAGTACAGACGAGCTGCGATCGATGAGGTTTGAGCGGGACTTGAGGTCGGCGATCAAGGAGCGTGTGGTCGCGATGGGACTTCGTGTGTTCACAGAGCTGGTGGAGGCAGCAGCGAGGGTGGAGAACACTATGACTGAGATTCGAGCTTCCAGGCAGGCCAGGACACCGCGGAGTGGGACAGAGGCACATACAGGTGGGTGTTCTAGCAAGAGGCAGAGGTCCTCTGGTCCTAGCTTTCACCCATCTAGGTTACCACAGCAGTTCTCTACACCAGCATCATCAGTGGCTTCATCTGGGAGGCCAGAGTAGAGGGAGTTGAGGTGTTATTGGTGTGGACAGCCGGGACATCGTGTGTCAGATTGCCCGCAGCCAAGACAGCATCAGGATTCACAGTTGAGGTAGTCCCAGAGTCCCATGCTGGAGCAGTCACAGAGGAAAGGGTCGTCGATTTGTTTTGGATGTGGTCAGACTGAACACATCCGCAAGACTTGTCCCCAGAGGGAGGATATGCCGAGCATGACGGGCACACCAGAGGGTTCATTTGTATAGGATCGACAGTGGTATACGGCAGCTCAGACTTCTTGAGAAATAGATAGGGGAACTTTAGTTCAGTCGGTGCGGCAACCAACAGCGCCGAGTTCTAGTGGACAAGCCAGAGCGGGATTGCCCCGAGCGTATTCCCTCATAGCTTCCAGGGCATCGATCGTGCTGGAGGATGCAGATATGCCTTCAGCGAGCAGATGTACTTTCTGAGTCTGCAGGCTTTGGGCTAGATTCTTTGTTGCATCTGTTTGGGAATTGGTGATAGATTCCGTGGGTGGTGCGCTGTGTTGAGGCAGCGGTTAGCGATGACGTGAGGTTAGGTGAGTTGTAGATCCCGTGTCTTTGAGATAATTAGCCGTTGTCTAGGATGCCTGACCTTGTTTGACTATATCCTAGGAATGGTTTGGCTGGCCATCTCGTGTACCTGTGTCGATTATGATCGATGGGGTTGTTTCTTTTGACCTTATGTTGACTTTTGGGGGCGAAATTCCTTTAAGGAGGTAGAGTTGTGAGACCCTGACTAATTTTTTTTCGGCGTTTACGGACGTGCGTTACGTGTTTTCGTTTGAGCATGTTTTTATTGCTTTTGATACATGATCGGGCTTAGATATGCATGCAGGGTAAGTTCCCGGGGCCGTGGGCCGTTGTGGCACAAATTTTAAAATTTAAAAAAATAGATATTTTGGAGGCCTATAAATATATGGAGTTAGATATTTTCAAAAGATATTTTCCAAAACTTCTTCAACAAGCTTCCTATTTTCTCTCTGCCTTCTCTCTAACTTTTTGGGGGCCTAAGGCTCGGTTTTCGACGATCAGACTGCCGATCCTTGTTATTGGCTTCGTGGTCTTTGCGTTCATCCGGACAGAATTCTATTTTAGTGAAGCTCGATTTTGCACGTGGATTGAGACGTCAAGTTTTGAACTCACCGAGGTGGGATTCTAGACCTGTATGTTTTATAAGGGTGCTATGTGTAATCGGGTGTATTTTTACTGGTCGGATAGCTGTAGATCTGATTTTCTATAAAAATTGAGTTTTGGGGTTTAAAATCGATTTTATATCAATTTTGGTGGATGGAATCGGGTGTCGAAAGTTTCTTTCGTGGTCTTGGTGTTAGGCCTAGATGTGTGGATGTCTGAGGATGTTGGACGGGAGTTTGGAGGCTTCGAATCGGGGTTCAGAGGGCCAAACTCGTAGCTCAAAAATAATCTCCGCTTGAGTTTGGTCGATTGGATCGTGAGGTTCGGTCGACTGGACCTGGGTTCTTGAGTTCGGTCGACTAGACCGTGGGGTTCGGTCGACTGGACAGTGTGTTTGCACTTTTTTGGGCTTTTTCAGTATGCTGTTCAGTCGACTGGGAGTTGGGGTCGAGTCGACTGAACCTGGGTAGTGTTGTGTTTGTGGTTTTGGTTGGTTTCTTGGTTTTCGATTGGTGTCCTATGGTATTAAATTGATTAATTTATGGGATTAGTTAATTCAAATACCTGTGGATTCCTTTTGGGGTTCAGTTGGTCATGTGGTGGTTTGGGGGTCGTGTTGTGGTCTCAGGAGTTTCGTTTAGATGTCGTCCTTGGGTTAACGTGCATGGTTAGATTTGTGGAGTTGTTGCACGGTTGTGTGCGTGTTGGTTATGTTCAGGACGTGTAGGTCCGTGGTTCAGTTTTAAGGTTTGGTTCTGGTAAGAATTGGTCTAAGGGAGGTTCAAGTGTTGATCTCGCGTTAGGTATTGGTTGTCCTGGTGTGTGGACGGGTCCCGATTTGTAGATGGGTCGTTCAGGTATCGAATGACGGATCTGTGGCATGTGATGTCATGTCGGGTTATGTGACGGGTGGCGTCATGCTGTGAGGTTATATGGCTATGTGCGTTTATAACTGGTTATGTGCATTTATAACTCTAGTATATTTATGTACGGAATATGTGGGTGGATTATGTGGTTTTGGCATTGTATGTGAAACGTCGTGGTCATACGTGATCTTATGTTTATAGAACTATGATTAGTTTTATTCTCGTATGTTATAGGACGGGTATGTGGTCCTATGTGGTCCTTGTGATCGAGAACGGTTATTTTTATATGCATGTGTTGCATTGTATATATGGAGGGCGAATAGTGGCCCCACGATGAAAGTCCGTAAAGTTGCATATGAAGGGCGGATAATGGTCCTACAGTGAAAGTCCGTGAAGATATCTGTTGACCTTGGTCGACAAAGCATAGTGAGGCGGATAAGGGTCCTTTGGTGAAAGTCCGAGAAGATATATGAATTGTATGTGGTCGATCTGTGGTCAGGGCTTAGGGGAGAGTCGATGTTTATGTGTATATGCTGTTAGGGCTCGGGGAAGAGTCGGTTTAATTCTCTCTGTGTTGCATCCGTGGCTCGTAGGAGTCGACCTTTGCCTGTGTGGCATACTACTATATGTATCATGGATTACATGTATTGCATATTGGGACGGATAGACCAATTTTTTTAAAGCTGTATTAACGGCCTGCGGGAGTCAAAATACTGTATTAACGGCCTGCAGGAGTCGTTATACTGGAATCGTTTTCAAGGCTCTGATGAGTCGAAAAATCATTTTTGTCCTCGCTTTTCCATTGCTTGTGAAATTTTTTTTTAATGGCTCTTGTGAGTCGTGATCTAAAACTGTTTTCAAATTGTTTTCAAGGCTTGAAAGAGAGTCTAAACCTGCACTACGATTTCTTAGCATGTTTTGTTTATATTACATGCCTGTCTAGTTTCTACTGAGCCTTGGCTCACGGTGTGGGATTTGATTTTCTTCAGGTACCGGTTACGTAGGTTGATCTGGAGGTGCTGGAGGGGTGGTAGCACTGTAGTCTTCCTTTTTGTTTCTATCTGTATCATGTATGCTTAATACATGTTTCTCGATGTTGAAGCCTTGTAATGTATGCCGTTTGGTGTTTATATATAATGCCTGTATGCTTATTTTGAGAGTGTATTCTCGGGCTGGGTGTTGTGGTTGATTGTTTATGGGTGTTTCACTTGGCTTGGAGTTTGGGGCATGGCATTTGCCCGTCTAGTTTATTTTTTACCAAAAATTATTTTACTAAAACAATGATCTTGGCAGTATTGCCTCCAACACCCTAACCATCTCATCCAACATGAGAGTCGAGAAGAGGAAACCCAGATTCCCCCGATCCTCAGTAATGCCGAGCATAGACACCAAACCCTCATCCCGGTCACCAACCAAACAAAAGCAATCACTGGTTGGTGTACAAAGCGTTACCCTCCGTCGATCGCAATTGATTAATGCACGATAGGTGGTCAACTAGTCCATCCCTAAGATGACATCAAATGTGGTCATGTCTAGAATGATAAATTCAAACTCTAAACAACGATCGGTGACCTCCAACTCACAAGATCTACAAACATAACTCAACATCACACTCCCACTTATTGGGGTCTCTACGCTCAATACACTCCCCAATAAGTTTGTCTCCAACCCCAATGCAGATACAAAAGTAGAAGAAATAAATGAATGCGATGTTCCCGTGTCGATAAGAACACTGGTCTATGATCTATATACTAGGAGAATACCTCTGATCATGGATGTGGTAGCTACAGCATCGGGCACGACTGGTGCTCTAGAAGAACTGAGGCCAGCAAGGACATATGCTCTACCCTGTCCACTGTGGCCCTGGACTGGCGACTGTCTCCCCGACTGCACTGAAGCATCTCCTTCTGTAAACATGGACGTCTAAGCTCTAAGCTGTTGATACATCTGTCGTCCATGGGCAGAAGGAACAGCTGGTGCTCCTATTGTACTCTGAACACTCCCTCCTCAGGTACAGTTCCTCCGGATGTGCCCAGACTAACCGCACTCAAAACATACAGTGGTCCCCTCCCATGAGACGGAACATGTGCTGAACTATGAACCTGGCCTCCCAACGAGCACTCAGGTGATTGATGCCCTGGCTGTCTACATCGATAAAAAATTATCTCTCTCTGCTTCGGTCTTCCCGTCGAGGCCACTGAAGGTGCATGTGAAGAAAACTGCGGCTGATACGACCCTGCCGGATAGAAGCCCGAACTAGACGACCTGTGGCATTTCCTCATGTACCCCTAAGACTGTGCACGTCCCCCATCCTGCTGACTCCTACTCTCTCTGTCCTTGTGCATCTCGTTTAGGGTATCTTCCACTTTCATGGCTATCTCCACAAGTTTTGTGAAAACCTGCATCCTGAATGCCTCCACCCTATCTCTGATAGCGGCCTCAAGCCCCTTTCGAATCTCTTTGCACAGAATTCATCACTAGGCACAATCTCTTGTGCAAACTGGGATAAGATAGTAAACTCGGCCTCATACTGGACCACTAACATTGTCCCCTGAGTAAGTTAAAGGAAGTCCTCCTTGTAACGATCCCTTAAGGTCGCAGGAAAGTACTTCTCCAGAAATACCTTTGTGAACGCCTCCCAAGTGCCTCCTACTGTAGTCCTGGCAAACTTCCACCACATATTGGCACTCCCCCTCAGCTGGAATGTTGCGAATGTAACCCTTAGATCATCTTCCACTATCTAAAGCGTATTTAGAATCCTGGTAACTAGCTCTAGCCATTCTGTGGCTACTGTAGGGTTTTGAGATCCCCAGCAAAGGTAGGAGGGTCCAGACGTCAAAACTCGCGCATTGCGACCGTCGCCCTCAGTTCGGGTAGGCTCTCCCTTCCCCTAACGGCCTTTTCCAGTTGCCGGATGGAGCCTACCATCTCACGCAACAGATTGACCTCGTCAACTGGTCCTTGGGGAGCATTAGCATCCCCAATATCTGGGACTAGAACATCCATTCAGCCAGAACAATGGCCATGGCCTCGACCACGGCCACGTCCTCCTCACGTGGACATACTCTATGTAAAAGCAACATAACAGGATAAGCTTTCATAGAACATGTTATTATTAACATAAAAGACATAACACACATAAGCATGCTAACACATAGCCACCTAATCTCGTGTAAACACATTTCACATACTGAGGAGAACCAACAAGACGGACGTGTCAATCTGGGTAACCTACTTAGATTCCTTGCTAGAAAATGTTGGCCAAACGCCTTTCTAACTTGGCTTCCATATTTGTTAATCCAAACGCCAGAAGGCAAGACTAATCGTTCCTAAGATCCAACCTCTGTACTCATGTATACACAAACTTTCATGCTCATGTTATAAAAACGCATAAACATATGCAATCAAGCACACGCACATCCTTACAAGGTGATGCACCCTCTTCCCATAGCTCTCAGGTATTCGAACCCAGAGCTCTGATACCAAGTTGTCACGCCCCTAACTCTAGGGTGACGTGAAAAGCCCACCATATAAGAAAATAAGATTTTGATTGAAAAACCATCAACCCAAAAATCTAGCAGTTGGAATTAAAAAAAAGTATCAAAGGTTCATCTCTCATAAATAGATTGCATCAGTTCCATACATGCATAAAGTATATCGCCTTAAGGCGTACAAAACTCGCCTCCAGAAAATGCATCACATGTAATAATACATGTCTCCAAACAAAAAGGAAAACTCAATCTAGTCTTTTGCCACCACGGATGACCTTTAGGTCAACTCCGCACAAAATCTCACACCGTTAGCCGAAGCCCAATAGGGAAAGATTATAAAGCCGTAAAGTAGGATATGCAATCACATAGCATTAGGTTGACTCAAACACAAGAGTCTAAAAGGAGTTTTCCATCCATAAAATCATGCATAACAACCATGCAAATACCGTTTGATAGTTAAGGGAAAATAGTAACAAAATAGTATTTTCCACTTGGGTCACATAGCCGAGGAAAATAAGAAAAAATAATTCCTATGTACCGACTCTGTCAACTCAAGACAAAGGCAACAAGTATAGACTCCTATCGCTTACCCTAGTCCTGAACCACATAAGGTCTGCTAAGTAATGACAAGTTCTATACGGAGTTATAACAACGCAGCCACACACAGGGGTAACCGGCACTTTACGAGCTAAAACCGAGGGAAGAAGCACCCACCATGGCCTTTATGGATTACAACCGAGAGAAGAAGCACCCAAACCAAACACTGCCACGGCACATCTAACGAATCATTTAAAAACCAATACGTAGCCTAACTACGAAAATCAGTAAAATAGTTATACATCAACATGTATAAAATGATCCAAAATTCATCAACCATGGAGATCAACTAGTATTTAAAACATGTTTTTACCGTTTCTAACAAAGCGTTTAAAAGTTGAGACTCAACCTCGAGGGTTAGCTCCAAACCTCCAAAAACACATTTTTTCAAGATTTTCATAAATATTTCGATTTGAAAACTACCTTTTTGAAAACCATGAACATCCACAAGTTTATATCCTGTAAAAATCAAGAAAAAAGCGCAAAACATGTTTTCTATCTAAACAACGTGGTTTAAACATGAAAATATAATATTTAAAGCAATTTTAACCCGTGAAAAAACATATAACTGCACGTAACACTCTTTAACAACAATATAGTCTAGGATCCTACCTCGATGAGTTAAAAACTCAATGCCTCGATCCACGTGCAAAAACGAACTTCATCGAAACGAGATTCTACCCAGATGAAAGAGGTGCTCACAGCGTGGGTAGCAATGATCCAGTAACAGATTGTCGAAAACTAAGCCCGGGTCACCCAAAAGTCTGGAGAGAAGGTGGAGAAAATAAAACTTAGCTTGGAAGAAAAGGTTTTCAAAATATTTAGCCAAGGCTTGATATTTATAGTCTCAGCCCCGTATAGGGATTCAGTTGATTGAATCCACCAACTCAGTCGACTGAATGGCTACTAGTAAAGCTAAAAACACCCCATCGCCTAAACTCAGTCGACTGAGTTCCCAACCTTAGTCGACTGGACCATAACAGTAGGCATTCAGTCGACTGGAATCACCCCCTCAGTCAACTGAACTGCCACTGTCCAGCCAACAAATAGAAAAACTACAGAACCGTCCTTCTAAACCCCTAATAAGCGTACAATGCATATGTAAAACACATATGACATGCGGTTCTACGATAATGAAGCATAAACCATATATCAGGGAAATACATGTATCGAAAGAAACATGTCAAACATATATATATATATATCACAAAAATGAAACGGAACCAGGTCTCACTTTTTTTTTTTTCATACATGACTACATTAAAAATTTTATTTTGAGAGATTTTTCGTGCACAAGTGTTCATTTACTCAAAATTAATAACGACAAAATTGAACAAAAATCATACTCTGTAATAAAGTTATGAGAAATTTCACATCTATAATAAAATAAGATTGAGAGATTTTTCATATTAATTAGTATAATTTTATTAAATTAAATTTTAAAGCATATCTCAGTTTGTTAGATAATAACAAAATTATCGAAATGATCAATTTTTTTCGACAGATGAGTTCTCATTGTGAAACATTTTACGCACTTAAAACACTTTTTGGCTTAAAGCCATTTTAAGTCAAGTTTTTTTGGCTTATTGCCTTTTGGTTTTGTAACACCCAACCCGAAAAAGTTTTTCAGGAACAATTTTAAAATAAAGATAAAAATAAAAATTTTAGAATTTATTTTTTCAACACAACAAAATATTATTTTATTGAGAAAAAAAACTCCACAAATCAAGACATTTTTAAAGTATCGTGTACATATTTTTAGGACTTACAAGATTAAAAAATATATACAAAGCCTTGACTCCAACTACTTCAACACCTGATTATATAGCAATCTAAGATACCCTGTAGTAGACCAAACCTCTATTCCAGCAACTTGAAAATTTTTTGTGAGTGTTACTATACATAGAAACAAAAATAAATAAAATAATTTGGGAAACAGGATCAAGATCAAGTTTAATGAAACTTGATTTTTTCAGCAGAATATCATAAGAGAATAAATCATTTCTAATAAATTACATGCTGGAAATTTTCTTCAAGTAGGGACCCGGACTCCTGAAATTTAAAAAGATATATTTAAAACTTGTTGTGGTCTGTTTGGTCGCATATGATTGAATATTTAATTGTGGTATAGAATTAAAACTTGATCATGATAACGGCTGTTAGCAATAATTATATGCTTGGAAGTGCATGTGAACAATTGTTCTGGGTTATTTGGGTGAGTTTTGAGGTGTTTAGCTTATGATTCGATTCATTTATGCATCTTTTGTTCGAGTTCCTACCCAGCGCTGACCGCTCGAGCGAACATGTGACAAAGAGTTTTTAAAAATCGAGACAGAGGGGACCGCTCGAGCGGCTCCAAGCCCGCTCGAGCGAACTGTTGGCGAGCAGACTTTTAAAATCGCGGGTTAAGCCTTTTTATTTCTTTTTCCTCTTTTTTTTTCTCTCTCTAAGCTGGTGGTAGAAACCCTAGAACTCCCCTTGATGCTTCTTAGGGTTTCCCTTGCTCCATCAGTGGTGGTTTCTTGCTACTCTCTTGGTGGAGCACCCATTGGAAGCTCAAGTTTGG
The DNA here is from genome assembly GCA_034768845.1 of Heliamphora exappendiculata. Classification (NCBI taxonomy): domain Eukaryota; kingdom Viridiplantae; phylum Streptophyta; class Magnoliopsida; order Ericales; family Sarraceniaceae; genus Heliamphora; species Heliamphora exappendiculata. Next base: position 9,995 of record JAOTRH010469415.1, on the reverse strand, counting down.
CGTTGGAAGCTTTCTTCTCACCTCTCGATTGGAGGTTATCGTGTTTGGAACTTGCTAGGACTCCATTCTTGTGTCTTATGCATATAAGATGTAGGATCTATGACTACTCAAGAACATTATTGGATATGAGTTGACTATTTTGAATTTATATATGAAATCATGACAAATCTATATTTTTGGAACCCTAGGTTAGGGTTTAATGTTAAAGTTGTTCCATATTTGATTTATGAGTGATGCAAAGTGATTATAACTTCTTGTTATTGTTTTTGGATATGGTTGCGTTTAAAAGATGAGAAATTAGGGTTTGGTTTTTGGGTTAATCCTTGAAAAATGTGGTGGTTTTGGATTGATGAACTCAATGGTGAAATTGGTTAATGATTTGGCCAATTTTGTGTTGTGGGAGCTTATTTACATGTATAAAACCTATGAACTTGATGATATTTGAAATTAACGTAATAATTGGTTAGGATTTTAGCAAATTAAAACCAAATATATGAAATTGGGTATATGTGAAGAATTATGGGATGTTTAGGTGGGGTTTCGAGTTGACTCAACCCGACTGTGAAACGAGTTCTATATCGGGGATTAATAATGATTGTAACCCTCGCGTGTGTTGGGTATTGACGAGAGAAATCATGTTTGGATTGGATTGGCATTTGAGCTGTGAAAAATAATAATGGAAATGAATCAATTTGGGATCCGCGGATCATTATTATGGGCTAGTCCAGCTTCCGGTGAAACACCAAAAAACTGCGTAGATTTTGGTACCCTGGCCATCGGTTAATAACTGAGAAGGAGACATTAGTCGTGATGGGTTATAGAACGCATTTGTCACTTGGTGGGCCTCGTGTGGCCTAGTTGGTAGTAGCCATGCATGGGTCTATAAACTCATATGGCATCGGTTGTTAAAATTTTAATACCATAAATGGGTTGGATACTTGGCCCACGATGATAAAACATAAAAGGTACATGAATTATATTGGGTTAGACACTTGTCCCACAGTGAAAGACCGTAAAATAGTTTTTAAATCGAGTTAGGTTGTAAAACTATGAAATTGTTGAAACATGAAGAAAAGTGGGTAAAGTGTGTGTGCGTTTGTATGTGTATGTGGGAGTTATGGAAATTGATCATTTGAAATGGGTATAATGAAATTTGATATAAAGGACTAAATGATGGATTGTGAGGGAAATTGGGTCTAATTTGCAAAAGGAAGATTGGTTATGTGAATGAATTTTTGGTAAAGAATGGAATTTGATTTTGATAAATCTATGTGTTGTATTTCGCATTACCATCCTCGTATGTCATGCATATGTTTATTGTTAGTCAATTTTTTATGAGTCTGGACTCATGTTGTCTAACACCATTTCAGGTAATAGCTGGAAGAAAGCCATGGATTGAGAGGTACAGTCTCGGAGACTCATTTTGTGTAGCTTAGTAGAATTACACACCCATTGATGATACCTTTTGAGAATAGAAATTGTAAAGATGTAGTTCTTGTAACGCCCCAATTTAGAAATAATAAAACTGGAGTAAAATTTGGAAATATTGCCAATAAAGGTGACCGTTTCTTTAATAAACAACCCTTGGAAACAATCAATTTATATCCCAAAATATAGCCTCAAAGATCATTTAAGATAAACCTATTTTTAAACAATGTTCGATAAAAGTTACCCAACGGAGTCCGCTTGAGCAGACTACTCACTGCTCGAGTGGTGGGGCACCCGAGAGTTTTCTCCCCCAAAACTGAAAGATTTTCTAAACTTTGAAAAAAAATCACCAATTTTCTCCTCCTTTGAACATGGTTTTAAATAGACAAATCCGAGCTATAAAATATACACCTGCGAGTAAAATAACCATCTTTCGATTATGAAACTAAGATCAAACTTCAATATCAAAACTACATCATCAAAAGGGTTAAAGCTTTGACTCAACAAACCGATGAACATCCTTACATGCATGCACAACATGAAAATACAACCTTAAAGCCTTATAATACGGGCATCACAGACTATAATTCAGTACCAAAAAGGAAGAAAACAAGAATTACATATTTACAATTTCATTACTCAAAAGATGATACAAATGAGAATGTATTCCTATCACTACTCAAAAAGGGTCCATCGACCATCAGTTTTACTCTAAGATCTTCTTCCTACTATCACTTGAAATGCTGTTAAACAACATGTGTCAAAACTCATAGGAAAAAGACTAACAATGAATATATACATGACATATGAAGGTGGTTATGCAGGATGCACACATAAGTTTAATCAAAATCAGCCTCATTTGTCCCAAGTCAAATTCCCAATATATAACCGACTTTTCCACCAAAAGGGTTTTAGTTTTATAAGCCGTTTTGCCCATAATCCCATTACGTTCCCATCAAACCCAAAACCCTTCAATTTCTCATGACATAGCCATTTGTTCTTATTAGAGGTCTTCATCCCATTTCATTTTTCCCAAAGACACAATCCCTTGCAACGTACGCACACACGCACACTTCATTAACATTTTTCACATTCCACCAACTCGTGGCTTAAAACATAGAAACCGACGTCGAACAAGCATATGAAAATACACCGCGTTACTATCAACCCGACCGCCAAAGGCCCATGAAGTAACGGTACATTCTATACCCCACCACGACTAACGTCTTTTCCCGATTGCTAGCCGGCGGGCAAGAACCCAATCTGCGCAGTTTTTTGGTCTTTCACCATGGAACAACTCATGCCCAAACTTAAAACGATCCTTGGATCCCAAATCAGTCCTTTTAGATATATCATATCATAATACACATGCACGAGTCCAACCCAAATGGTTTCTTTCGCCAAACCTATATCACTACATATTTCTCATTATTCACCTTTTCACCTTTTAAGGGCTCAAACCCCGAATCAACCTTCTACATGGTTTAAATCTAGTAATTTATCAATTTTACATAACAAATCCAAAATTTTCACTTGATATCACCACGTGTCACATAAATTCATGGAATAAGTGTGCAATAGGTTATCACAATCCTTAATTTAAACAATAATCATATCAATTTCAACTTACCGATTCATTAATCCCAAAACCCCCAATTTTCAAGGTTTAGACCCAATTTCAAACCCTAGCCCGTCATTTTTTAAATCCAACTATGTTCAACAACAACATAAAGATAGTATCATGTTAAATCATCCATAGATCCAAGATTTAACTACCATTGACATCAAACCGTAACTTAGGGCCTTCAAAAGTGTTATTTCTATGATTTTAAGTTCATAAATCATAATACAACACATATCACACAAATATTCGAAGATAGTAGTAGTTCTTACCTTTGAGATGCTAGATCCACAAGAAAAAGGCCTCACCGAGCTTCAACCACGAGAATCTCTAACCACATGGTGAGAATAAAGCCTCCAACGTCTGGATGGAGCCTTCAACGGTAGTCAATCAAACCTTACTCATAAAATACTAAATTACAGTTCACACCACTAAAGAACTATAATTGCACTCTGACCCATAATCTTAAAATCTTCTTGCATTGAGCTCTTATTATTAAATGCTTACAATTTCTCCATACGTTAAGATTCTCGATACCCGTCAATTAAATTTAGTTACTGACAATTTAATGTAATCGACATCTTGATATTCCTTAAGTCCTTCTGCTTAACTTATTTGACCGCCGGATAATCAAATCCACGTGCAGGGTTTGGCCCGGTCAAAACTTATAAGCTTCTTTAAGGGAGTATCATCAATCCCGATCTTTTGGGACGTGGATTTCGTCAATAATTAATATTTGTTATATAAATAATACCGCTATCCAACTCACCGGAAATATAGATCCATATAAGATCGCACCCTCTAATGAACCAAAACAGCGAATATTAAATATATGCAAAGCAATAATTATTTTAGGATTAAGAGGATAAGTGCTATTCATAAAACCATAGGGTGTGAATTAATTTATATAGTCAGTATAAAATTAATTACCCCAAATGTCCCGTTCAATATACACAAGTGTAATGGCACAGAGAGTCGGAACAATAGACGATTCTATTATCTGTTCCCTGTAACCAAGACAGGCCTACTAAAATTCTGTGTCGCAGTCGTACCGATGGTATGTCCATTTCTATCTAAACTATGAACATAAAACTTATATTCTGCAAGAACCTAAAATCTTGTCTTTTGTGTATAAGCCGTACTCTACACACCAGATTAAATACTATATAGAATATTGGACATCCATGCATAACAAAGATATGATATACATACATTGCTCATAAAAATTCTCATAAAATGGAAAATTAATTTTATTAAAAGAAAATTAAATACTAAAAATATGATTTTCAGTATACCAACCCTAACAATCTCCCACTTATACTCAAAATCATGCCGCCATACATCTGACTCCTATGCCCTCTACATGACTATCAAAAGTCTTAGCCGGTATACTCTTTGTAAAGGATCTACAAGGTTGTCTCCTGATGTAAACTCTATGTCTGACTGGAAATCTGAGTTTGTGTACCCCAAAGGTACTAGACTGTCTGCCTGGTAAACCAATATATAATCCTTAGTCCTTTTTAGGTACTTAATTATATTCTTTACCGCAATCCAATGCTCCTGCCCTAGGTTAAGCTGATATCTGCTAACTATGCCAATGGCAAATTAGATGTCAGGTCTAGTGCAAAGGATAGCATACCTAAGGCTTCCTACTACCAAAGTATAAGGAACTGCCTTCATCTTCTCTATCTCATCAGGTGTCTTAGGACACTGATCCTTAGATAGAGTGATTCCATGCCTGAAAGGGAAAAATCCTTTCCAGGAATCCTGCATGCTAAAACGAGTAAGGATATCATCGATATACTTTGCTTGTGATAAGCCCAATATCTTTTATTTTTGATCTCGCATAAGCTTGATCCTAAGAATGTGACTGGCTTCTCCCAAGTCCTTCATATTGAACTACCCAGATAACCATACTTTAACTGTAGATAATGCCCCCACATCGTTTCTGATGAGCAAGATATCGTCTACATAAAGAACTAGGAAGATCACCACGCTTCCGTCACGCTTCTTGTACACACAGGACTCATTCAGACTTTGATCAAAACCATAAGACTTTATAGCTTGATCAAATCGAGTGCTCCATGACCTTAATGCCTGCTTAAGTCTATAAATAGATATCTTAAGGTTACACAACATGTGCTCCGGGCCCTTTGTAATGATTTCGTCTGGTTTTATCATATAGATACACTCGTCAAGACTTCCATTAAAGAATGCTGTCTTGATGTTCATTTGCCAGATTTCGTAATCGAAATGAGTAGCAATGGATAAGAGAATCCGAATAGACTTAAGCATGGCTACCCGCAAAATTTTTTTCTCATAATCGATCCATTCTTTTTGAGTGAACCCTTTAGCAACAAGCCTAGCTTTGAAGGTTTCAACCTTCCCGTCTACTCCTCTCTTCCTCTTGTAGATCCACTTGCATCCAATGGGTTTTATCCCTTCAGGTGGTTCTACAAGTTCCCAGACCTTATTGGAATACATAGATTCTATATCTGAATTCATAACCTTTTACCAAAGATCTGCATCTTTGTCTTGAAGTACTTCATTATAGTTATAGGGCTCGGTATCTAGTTATGCTGGGATCCTGTCAAAAGACTCTCTCAAGAACATATATCGGTCAGGTTGATGAACAACCCTCCCACTACGACGTGGCACTACCTGTGTCTGTGTACTAGTAGTTACACGTTGTGTAGAATCTGAACTTTGTGCATCAGCACCATGTTCTTGATTTGCACCTGTTCCAATAATCCTCCCACTACGACAAGGTAATAGAATATCAGTGACTTGTGGTTCTTCTTCCGTCCTACTGGTATTTTCTCTTATTTCTTCCAGAATAATTTTGCTATTGGGCCTGTGATCCATGATATAATTCTCTTCTAAGAATCGAGCATTAGTGCTAGCAATGACCTTCTGACCCTTAGGATTATAAAATAGACCACCCTTCGTTCCCTTGGGATATCCCACAAAGAAATAAACTTCTGTCCTTGGTTTCAACTTACCTGCGTTCTCTTTCAGCACATATGCTGGACACCCTTAAGTTCGAATGTGTTTCAGACTAGACTTACACTTGGTCCACAATTCTATGGGAGTAGAAGATACTGACTTAGAATGTGCCAAGTTCAGAATGTAAGCCGCTGTCTCTAAAGCGAGTCCCCAAAACGAATCTGGTAAACCTGAATTACTCATCATTGACCTTACAATCTCTATAAGAGTCATATTCTTTCTTTCTGCTGCACCATTTTGTTGTGGAGTGCCAGGTGCAGTCAACTGGGATATAATCCCCTCTGATGACAAGTAGTCATAAAACTCTCCAAAGAGGTATTTCTCATCACGATCGGATCGTAGTGATTTGATACTTTTACTCAGATGCTTTTTTGCCTCCGTCTTGAATTTTTTGAATTTCTCAAAGCATTCAGACTTATAGAGCATTAGGTAAATGTATCCATACCTTAAGTAGTCATCAATGAAACTGACGAAGTACTCAAGTCACCTCTAGCCTGGATTGTCATAGGACCACACACATCAGAATGAACCAACTCCAACGATTCTTTAACTCTATAGCCTTTGGCCAAAAAGGGCCTCTTGGTCATCATACCCTCTAACCAAGATTCACAGACTGGAAGTGCCTCCACTTCCAATGAACTCAAAGGTCCATCTGCTACCAGTCTGTGTATTCTTTTTAGATTAATATAATCCAAGCGTAAGTGCCAAAGAAACGTTTCGCTCATTAAAGAAGGAAAATTTTTTTTGTACGGTAATGTAGATGTATTATTCGTTTCAGTCAGTTGCAGTGTAGGAGAGATTGGAGTAATAATATAAAGATCATTCACCAATGTACCAGAACAGATAACCCGTTTATTATCCTTAATAACCACAGAGTTATTAAAATAAACCAAATATCCATCTTTAGCCAATCCAGAAATGAAAACTAAATTCCTTCTAATGGCAGGTACATAAAGACAATCTCTCAATATTAAAATCCAATCTCTACCGAAACTGAGAGTGACATCTCCTATTGCAACTGCTGTTACTTCTATGTTATTGCCCATATGCAAGTAAATCTCTCCATCACAAAGTTGTCGAGTTTTCTGGAACCCCTGCAATGAATTGCAGACATGATTAGTGGCTCATGTATCTACACACTAGGTACCGATAGATAACACCGCTAAACATGCTTCCACAACCAGTGAACCAAAATTACGCTGTTTGTTCTACCTCTTGAGAAATACTAGACATAGCTTTTACCAGTGTCGGGTCTGGTTGCAGTGAAAACATCTGCCTTTCGATTTTTTAACACCAGATCGTGGCCTACTGACTACCCTGGAAACAGTGTCTCCCTATTTCTAAATCTTTTTCTTCTTCATGCCTTCTGGCCCCGTGGAAGATTCTTTTTCTGAAACAGACACATTTTCTGATATTGAAGAAATACCATTGGTAGTTAAAACTATATCCAATTTGCATTTCTAGTCAATAAAATTCGATCCTGTTAGTGTGTTTTCCTTGAGTATTAAAGCGAGTGGATTGAAATTCACTTTATTCATGAGAATCACATAATTAAATAAAACCGTTAATTATGATAAGCAAAACTTTAAATTTATTTTAATTTGGTTTCTTCTACCATTTTAAAATTAATTCGTCAGTAGCTTGGTAATCTAATAATAGCATGTCTCGACGGGAGAACGTCTACTACACTTCATAAGACCAGACATGCCAATTTCTTTTAATTTTACTATCTAGGTCATGCCAAGTAAGATTAAATAGCAAACATAGTTTCGGTCCAGTGTATAATAGCAGTGACTCAGATGGAGAGAATACTATTATATGCAGCTAAGTATTAACTATCACTTAATCCTAAATCAATCGCTTCATAATGAACCATTCGAATGGAGAAGTGATCTACACTAACAATTATTCAGAATTATCTCTAAAGAAGGCTTGTACTGACGATACCACAATTAATCTTTCCGATGAAGAGGAAAGCCTTACTGCCAATACGCAAGGTTTAATTGTATCGTCTACAAACTGGTGATGAAAATCGCGGGATTTTTCTGTGAATAAATTTTCGCTCCCACTTAGTTTTTTAAAATATTTTTTAAAAGTTATAAAAATCTGTTTAATTAAAATAAATTTATTAATTTCAAAAATCACACGATCTGAAAGAATAAAACATCTTTCCGTGTACACGATTCTAAAGATTCTGGTTCAGCAAACCATCTTTTCGTGTTTAAATGCGTAACAAATAAGATTTAATAAATGCACAGTTTTTTCTGTTATTTTTTAGCTAAGTTAGTGATTAAATGTATTTATTTATTTTATTTTTCGTTTCATATTTTTTAGAAAAATAATAATTTATTTCAATTAAACATTCTTCCATTTAATTAATTCAAAATTCGGAATTAATTCTCACTTTTTTCCAAGATATCTGATTTTAAAAAAAATCATCTTAAACGTGATATTTTGTAAAAAAAAATAAAATATCTAAAGTTTTTCCATTTAATTAATTAATTAATTAAAAAATTTTAATTTTAATTTTTATTTTAAAATATTTTAATTAAAATCAAATATTTGAATTAAATAAATTAACAGGATAAATAAAACCAATATTTCTCATTTACACAGTTAATAAAAAAAAATTAAATGTAAGATAAATATATCTTGATTTTATGATCGAATCAAAACTCTAAAGAGTTTCAGTCTCCTATTTAAAAGGATAAGTTTCAAAATTCTTTTCTGAATCAGCTTCCTTGTTTAGATAAACATTGCTTGTGTTTGGATGGAAAACCTCTTCAGTATTTTACTTAAAAAGAAACACTGCCAACCAAACTTCAGCTTACCAAACTGCATCCAACTAAACTGTTTATTGCCTGCGTGCGTCACTGAAACTACTGTGTTTGCGTCGTTGAAACTGCAACTGTTTGCTTCGCTGAAAATTTTTGTTGTTTGCATCGCTGAAACTGCTGCTATTTTCGTCGCTGAAACTTTCTGTTTGGATGTTGCGGCACTGTTTTGCACCTTCTTTTATCCGAAAAAAAAATTGAAAAAAAAATTGCAAAGCAAAAAAAAAAAAAACACCAGTTGCCGCCGCTTTCGTTCTTCCATACCTGTTATTATTTTTTTCTTTCTAATAAACTAGAAAAAAATTAAAAAACATAAAATTTTTACATCGAAATCTATGTCCCGTAGGCTCACATTCGATCTAAAAAAATTAATCTATCACGGTAAACCCTCATGAAAAAAAATAATTATCATTCATTCAAACAATTCAATTGAACATGAAAAATAAATTACGATCATAAAATCGGGATTAGAACGCATGCAAAATAAAGTTAGCAACAACTCTAAACCTACCTGGTCCCGATAACCGAAAAAATAAAATAAAACGGCCCTGATACCAATTCTTAGAGGCAAAACTGTTAAGATTATTGTTTTTGTAAACGATTTTCGGTAAAAAATTAACTGGACAGGTAAACGCCGAAACGGGCTCTAGATAAAAATTTTGACGACGAACGATCAAAATAAAGCCCGTGCAGCCAAAGTTAATTTAGAAGAATACCTTTTGTCGATCGATTCTTCAACTACGATTTGATTCCGAGTTGAAGTTCCTATCAGATCTTCTACCGTATTCCCTTATGCGATCCTCAAACGTAGTGTAGGCTACGGACTATTGAGAACTCGTACTGGCAGAATCCAAATATATTTAGTCTTGAGAGACAAAAATATGATATATCAATCTGAAACTGATTCAGTCTATCCGCATATATATAAGGCTACAGCAAGGAGCTGAGGAGTAATTATGAGTAAGACTTCCAGTGGAACACAGATACCTACCAACGGTTTCTGCAATTATGGAAAGACGCAGCAGTTTTTGCAATTTTTATAAAATACTGAATTACAGTTTATACCACTAAAGAACTATAATTGCACTCTGACCCATAATCTCAAG